>PQWD01001607.1:0-149120 GCA_019425675.1 Leucinodes orbonalis | reverse complement strand
GTTCAAAATATACCTTTCAAATAAAATAACTACGAGTATATATGTAGGTGGAAGAAAAGCGTGAGTTTGAAATACCCTCGCAGAAAGCCTTATGTAGCTACTAACCTTTAATGGGTTTACTAATCGTATAATAGTATGAATATTTATAGTACCCCGCGTTATTTCTCATCATTTATTTATTGATAACACTATCTTCGTCACAGGTAGAGCAAAAAATGCCCCATCACAGTGAAAATGACGTAGCTGAAAAATAACTTAGTTTACGTAGGTTCCAACATTTTCGTAACGAAATTCCGCGACAGCGCCAAAGTGCGTTGGTTTTAACCAAAATAAAAAATACGAACGAATGAATGAATAAAAAATATCGTTCAATGCGTCTATGTCGGGTCGGAAACAAGATTATAGCGGCTTTGATGAATGAGCCTCGCGGGTCATACCGACATCGCGTCGATGCTGACATGTTGTTTTTTTCTTTCTCTATTTTTAGGCTTATGTGCCGTATGAGCATAGGAATTGTATGTAGGAGCTGGATTTTGACGACTCGAGAACATAAGTGTTTGGAAAAATATTAAGATAAATAAATCAAATATCCACTGACATTCGCACAGCGCTATATAGCCTCAAACTAAGCAATAACCTGTTATATAGATATTAAACAACGAATAAACATACTTATATACTTTTTTGTAAATATATACGTAGAAAGATAACACCCAGACCATTACAAACAGACTTGTTCATGCACACAAAAATGTTTGTACTGCCCGGGGATAGATCCTGGAACATTTTTAGTTACAGCCTCGTTGCGCAGGACGACACTGCAGTGCTGTTCTGTTAAATTTCAATGGACAAACTATTTAATCCCCACAGACAATATAGAAAAATATAATTATATGTATAGATATATATTAAAATGTATAAATAAGGTATTCTATTACAAATATTAATTGAATAAATAAATAAAACTATGAACAATCCATATCATCATATAGGTTCGAAGACCTTTATGACGTCGATAGGTCGAAATAAAATAAAGTCGGCAGAAAAATAAATAGGACTGTATGGTTCCTCACACTCACTAAAAGGATTTAATAAAATACAAAGGAGCTTGTAAAGTGATATTATCCTTGCCCTACATCCACATATTTTCCGAACATGACATATTATCATTGCGAGTCAGGTGTCTATGTTATTTGAACATACCATGAATAGGGTTTCCAGTCAATAAAGCTGACCTAAAGAAACTACCCCGTTAGCAAATTTAATATTCTTCATTGTAACATCGAGATAGTCAACCTATAAATTTAGGATCAGGCGATCGTAGCGCTTACACAGCCTCTAACTTCCTACAATGCCCGGAAGATGCTTCTGTTACTTTATAATTGTTAAGTCCAACTTTATTTGAACTTTGTTTTGGGACTGTTTGAAACAAATTGAAGCTCTACCAACTAGCTTCTAACAAATTTCAGCTCAATAACGTCCCCGCCGAGGGACGAGCCTACCCGTAAAGGGTGTACAGGCCTTAGTCGTCCATGCAAGCCCTATGCGTATTGGCCAACTTCACGTACACCCTTTCAATCTCTTCGCAGGCGTGCGCAAGTTTCCTCACGATGTTTTCCTTGACCGCAAGAGCGTCAGATAAACGTACATATAATTTAGAAAATTCTAAAATACATTGGAACAAAGGCAACAGTTCACACCAATGAGCCACATTTAAGATAACGGTTGAACAGTTTTAAGTTTCTATAATTCGCGTATACGTGGCTAGCCCTATTTTGGATTACAAATGTTGTTTTGGAGCTTGTTACAACATAGCTTCGGCGTGTGGTGCGCACGGCTCGCTCACAATATTCGCTTGTGAAGGCATGCGTGACATTGATTGTTGGAGCGTAATGCGCTTCATGAGTACCTTCATATGAACTGAACTTTACGCTTTTGTTAGTAATAAAAAGCAATTTTTAACTTATTTTTGTAATTCCAAATAAAAGATAAAGGTTCTTGTGTCTGTGTGTTACTACGCTACCTGAATACAGAAGTATTGGTTTATTGGTCAGTTGACGAATGTATGACTGAAAAAGATTGTCTTGGTTCCGTTATATCTGGCACCGAAATATGTTACGAACAGCAGTGACTTAAAACCATTAAAGATAATGCAAAAGATCAAAGTGCTATTCTTAGATAAATTGGATAGAAGTAAATTTTTGGTACCCTAATTGGTAAACTAAGGTTCGTTTATATGGATTTTCAAAGTAATAACATACGTGACACTAAATAAAACTAGTGCTATTGTTTTCATTCGAAAAATCCAAAATTTTATTGATACGATAACGTCCATTAGTTTGAAAGTATGATTACCTTTTTCGCTGTATGACGAAGTATCGATATTAAACATTCCATTAGGACTCCATTAAAAACACGAGAAAAATATTTCAGTAAATTACTTATCAGATACAATCCATGCCAATATCAGAGTCCTCTTTTTATGGCCTTTTGTACTGGCTTATGGATATTTTCTCAATTTCGTTAATTTCATTGAGCTTGTTCAATATGATATTATTATGAATGTATTATTAATTTCATTTGCTGCCTTCTTTCTTTTGATCAAATATTATTCTTAGAATTCAATAGGTCAATCCTAAAATAAAATAGTAAACTACTAGAATAGGCATATTTGACGAGCCGTGTGGTGTAATAGTTGAGATGTCACTTCTTACACCAAGGGTTCCGTGTTCGATCCGCGGGCAGTACAAACATGCGTGCATAATCATGTCTGTTTGTATTGGTTTGGGTGTTTTCTATGTATAATATGTATGGATTTACAAATGAATGTATATAGGTACGATTCTTTGTTTAGTACCCATACAACAGGTGTCATGCTTAATTTGGGGCTTAGTAGGCGCTGTGTGATTGTCAGTGGGTAACTCAGACTAAGGTAGGGTTCATGTTTCAAGGGAGGGTATTTATTATTATTTATTTATTAATACAATATCAAAGGATGGACAAGATCGTCTCCTTCTTGTCCTTTTAAAATTGCTTAGTACCGTAACTTTTGCGGATTTGGTAGCTGGCCGCCAGAGTATTGTTCGTTATTTGACGGGATGCCTCGCGCAGTCGATGTAAGCTTGGTTGGCTATGTACAGGCCCTGATCCCGCTAAATTAAAATGTGCTAGCGAAACTTACGTTTTAATAGTCAGTGTGCTCACCTGGTGGTAAGTGATACGCCTGACCATGACATAAGCAGTGATGACGGTAATTTATAAAGGTAGTCATTATTTTTCTGTAGACACTGCTCTCCGCCCATCACCTGAGACGATAGATGTTAGGTCTCTTATACCCGGTAATTTTACTAGCTACAGTGCCTCATCTCGAAACATAGAAGTGCTAAACTTTTATTTCACGAAACGATATCTGGCACTGCTGTGGAACCTAGACGACTCAGTACCAAGACAACAATTTAGTAAGCACTCATCTTGCACTCATTCTTTAACTTATGGCAAATTTTACTTGCTTCGACAATTTATTCTACTATACAATTACTATTTTAAACCATTTACATTAAAATTGTATCAAAATACTAAATGTACAGTTGCATTGTAAAGTGACGTTGTGGTGTCGTAATGTCAAGTAAATTAGTAGTATTGAAGCTTTGAACTTTCAAATATCTCATGGTACGATTCAAAAGTATCTGCAAAAGATTACCTTGAAGAAAGTTATTTGCAGTTTGGACTGTTGCCTTCCTACCGGGAAGGCTGAGATCAAATCGCGACACGTACCATCGTCGTCATCCGACGCTTTTACGGTAACGGAAAACATCGTGAGGAAACCTGCGCACCCCTGCGTAGAGATTCAAAGGTTGCGCGTGAAGTCGGCGAATCCGCACTGGGCCCGCGTGGACGACTGAGGCCTAATCACCCTATACGGGTAGGCTCGTGCCCCATGGCGGGAACGTTTAATAATCTGACGATGACTATCTTAGAATACTTATTATAAACTTGTCGTGGGTTAGAGCCCTGTAGTTTAATGTTACAATCTTATAACCCTTTGAAAAGCATACTGACACAATTTAAAATTAATTGTTTCTGACGTCTTTAGGTTTCATTGCCGTTCAGAGGGTTAAAAAGGAAAACAGTTATCAATTGATAATCACGTGAAAGTCTGCTTAGTTACAAACTTCATAAAAATTTAGCATAATCGGCTCAGTCCAACAAATTGGTGGATTTATTTTCAATTACGGCGGAAATACCATTATCATAAAGCTTGCTTATCTACCCACACACTTGGCTGTTGAAAAATAAATTAGTAATTTTGTTGCTACGGTACATGAGCCGCGGAGTGTAATTAATTATTGATTTCGTATCAAGAACAGGAGAATATAAAAAACATAATAAAATTTATTACGGACTTAGCAAACCTTTAGCGAAGACGTCGGCTGCTACACCAAGAGTTCCGGGTTCGTTCTCGGGGTAGTACAAACATTTTTGTGCATGAACATGGCTGTTTGTATTGATCTGGGTATTTTATATGTATAATATGTATGGTTTTCGAAAATACATTGGTATGTGGCGGTATTTGAACCAGCACCCTCAAGACTTAACATCAGTTGAGCGTCCTGACCGTCATATTCACTTTGTAACATAAAAAAACTTCTTGTAACCAGTAATGTTTACTTACAGGTTCCCAGTGACAGCAGACATGGCTCCAGTTAGCTCTCTCCTTGTGTATTACGTCACGGAGACTGCGCGAGCCGATCAGCGACGTGGCTAGCTTCCACGTACGACTTCTACATAAGGAGGTAAGATGGAATTAATATTAGGACGAAATTAAATAAGAAATAGTTGAAATTTGTATGAGAGCGTCAGAAAGATACCGAAGTCGAACACCAAGATGATAAGATAAAAAAATAAAACGATTGAAAAATTTCGTATTACTGAGATCTCAATTATTGAGATTACTGAAAACTGGGAAAACTATTATCAATTTCTATACATATATGCAACTATAAATTATGTTTAGATGTATATATCCTTAAGACAACTTGTGTGTCGTTTATGAATTACGAAAGTGAGATGTTCGCACACTAATTGTAAGAGTATTTTATATTCAGCAATCCCCATGGATTATCCATACCATCAAAGAAATGATGAGACTACGTGATTTAGCTCATGCGAAGAGTAAGTCTTCAGGTCTTCAATCACACGTTGACAGTTAAAAAAGCTAGTAAGTAAAGCAATAGTTTCGGAAAAAGTAGCATTCTTTAACCAAAGAATTAATGCAAATAACAATTACTTACGGGAGCTTTGGAAGAGCAGGTGATGAGCTACAAAAGTCCCACTCTTAGACATCTTTACACATGATATAGTTTTGGGCTAAGAGCAATCAGTAGGTACTTACCACTTGGTGCAACTGCAAAGCAATCTGCAGCCTATAGCGAAAAGTTCATCCTAAAACGAAACTGAGTGTTGAGTTGAATGAATTAGGTTAATAAACACCTAAATTAAATACAAGTAATGTATAAATCCGTATTATGTAGACAAATCAATCTAACTTTACCGTTTTAAAGTAAACGGAAACAAGCGCAGATGACCCACATATACTCGTATTTTTATAATTGTTGTTTGATTTAAAAACTATACTGTAACTATTTTATTTTTGTACAATTACTTATAACTTTTATTGCAAAAAGTTACTTATCAGGTAAGTATTAAATAAACATTGAAATTGATGTCAAAGTATAATTTAAAGCCGAAACATGTTATTTTAAGCGAAATAAACTGCAATTCAATTTACTTGCTCGATCTGGAAGACTTTGTAACTAAATCGATTGCAAAACGTCCACACACGTATATTCAGTTTAAATTCTAATGAAAACGTTAGTTGACATTCGTAAGCTTTAATTTAGCTGATGAAAATTGCATTTCGAACGTTTGCATAGGTCTGTAGTATTGACATTTCAGTTGCAATGAAATTGGAATACACGTTCACTTTGATATGCTTATGAAGTTTGGACTGCTCATAAGCTGCTTAGCATTCAGTTTTGTTCATGTTGTTGACGACTTTTAATTCACTTAAAAACTAATTGCTGCTTCATCATTTAGCTTCTGTTCAAGCCCACAGAACACAACAAAGCACTTTCTTTGCTTAACAAGTTTTTACCCGTATATATTTTAGATACGATATGTAGGTAATTTAACATCTACACAAATATCTTTTGGTTAACCTGCCGCTCTTAGGTCCGTATTCTGGTATGAAACTCAAGCGTTGATTTTGCTTGAGCCGACAATACAGCCATTTACTGTTCGTCGATGCACGCGGGCCCCATAGTCAGGACCCTCCAACAGTCCGCCAACACGCTAGGTGATTGGTTTAGGAAAAGGAGGGTCGAGGTCAATCCGGACAAGATTCTATTCCGTGCCTGCCTACGATTTCGCAGTACCTAAAGTTGGCGTCCAAACGCTTCTTCGACTCGGCAATAGCGCATTCAAACCCGCTCATTGTCTTCTCTGCTGATTGTGCAACAACAGCAGCCAATAATAATAATATATCACGTGCGCGTAAACGTGCCAGAGTAGTCCAGTCTTTCCCAAAGTGGGCGATAACGCCCCCTCGTGGGCGCTGCAGGTCTCAAGGGGGGCGGTAAGAGACCCAGAAAGAAAAGGGGGCGGCAAGAGACCTAGAAAGAAAATGGGGGCGTTCTGTAGAGGCGGGGGGCCCATCGTCGCCTTTGTGTCTTCTATGTCTAAAAACAATGAAGCCTTCAAGGCTGCAAGATCATTTGAATAAAAGGCATCCAGATAAGAAAGACAAGAATGTAGCATATTTTCAAGACCTAAAGAAGAAGCATAATATACAACCAAGTGTAGCAAAACTATTTTCGGCGGCTGCTAAGCAAGATGACGACGGACTTCGAGCTTAGTACAATATTTCTTTGAGCAATTAGCTCAAAAAGGCAAACCACATAACATCGGAGAAGAGTTAATATTGCCAGCAGTAAATGAAGTAATAACTACTGTGTACATGTAAATGAAGTAATAACTACTGTGTATCCGCAATACCCTGGATTGTGGTCAATCGTTCAACGATTCTTGATAGCATTCCCATCGTCATATTGTCGATGTGTCCCATCGTCATATAGTGTGAACGTAGATTTAGTGCTGTGACAACACTGCTAACTAAAAAGCGAAAACGTTTGCTTGTTACCGAACGTGGCGACCTTGCGACTGTTCTTGAGTGAATTGGAACCTGATATCAACAAACTTATTAAACAGCATCAGATTCATCCTTCACATTAGTTTTTATATAAGGATTGATTATTTTAGTTAAATTTTTATTAAAAGATACTCTGTTTTAATACTGTAAAGTTGCGTTTCAATAATCATTCTTATTGGCAGGGGGAGCCCGTAAGAGTTAACTTGAGACCTTAAGCGCCGTTGTATGTTACCTACTGCGCTCAGGTTTCAAGTTGCCGGTTATAGTAAAAGTTTCGTTTAGAATTCTCCGTTAATATACATATATAGGTCACAATAATTAATTTATTCAATTTGAAGTTAAAGTGGTTTTTAAATAGGTGAAAAAATGGGGGCGTTAAAAAATATTTATTCTCAAAGTGGGCAGTAGACAAAATAAGTTTGGGAAACACTAGACGATCCGGACGACCCTACCACGGTCGCCGCCGCATCGGCCGAAATAGCTAAAACACTAAAATTACACTCTACAAATCGACAACCGAGATTCCGCCCCCGCCGGCGGGGGCCATCGTCGCGTGTCCCTGTAGGTTCGCACAGTCCCTATTCGCGTAATCGAAATGTGCCGAGCCGCTTTTCTCCCCAAACATATGTTAGGCTACCAAGCCCCCCGCCCCCCCGCAACGCCCTAAGCCGAGGTTCGAGTCCCGTTCGGGGACGCCCTTAGGCTCGTTGTGTAAATGTTTAAGGCTGAGAGCCATCTGCGCTCGCCACATGCCCGGTGAAGCTGTAAAGGCCATCTGAGGCCAACAGTAGTAGTCAGTTCGAAAAAAAAAATTTTGCTTGAATAGAGTTAAAAAGAAATATCGTTCTACACGATAAATAGCACCATCCCCATTTAACTTAATTTAAGTAAAGATAAAAGTTGAGTCTCGTTCTAGAATACGAGAATAAGAGTTAATAAATATAAATTAGAGTAGACACGTACAAAGACCTTATTCAAAAGGACCTTGGTGAGGGACCTGGCCGGTAGTTCATACTTCTTCGTTTTTATTTTTAGAAACTGTGTTTTTTTTATGTTATGAGTGTACAGGACAATCAGGACGCTCACCTGATGGTAGGCGATACGCCTAGCAATGACAGAGCGGCATTGAAGGAATCTTGTAGACAGTTATTATTCTCCGTCAATGCGTCACTGTGCCCGAGACCAGAGACAACAGTTGTTATCTCTTATACCTGGTAATTTCACTAGCTACAGTGCCCTCATCCCAAAACACAAAAGCGCATAACACTCCTATTTCATGGGACGATATCTGGCAATGCGGTGGTACCTACCTAGATGACTCAGTATCGAGTAACCAGATATACTTATGATCTTAACCAGGTCATATTTATTTATCTGGTTGTTCCATGATGAAGGTAAGAATCTATCCACTACACATTCTTCCCTTGTATCTGTTCTGTTACAGCGTGTCCGCACTGTACTTCTTGCTCCAATTTTCCGAGGCGTTCCCGTTCCGCGAACACTGCATCTAAACCGTACCCGTATTTACATTAACAAACCTTGACGAGTCAACGGCGTGAAATTGGAATAACGTTTACAAAGGGGTAATTGGCTGCTGTAAGACTCCAATGCCTTTATACGTTCCGTGTTTGCCGTCTCATTTAGCGACAGAAGTGTTCCACTATAAGAAGATAACATGCGTATGAATTTTGATAGTTAACTGGAGAATTGTTTTACCCTTTAAACACCAATGATATCTAACGTCATTAGAAACAATAGATTTCCTATTGTGTCAGGATTCCTGGCATTCAAAGGGTGAGTATTGGTTTGATGGTAGCTTGATTTGTTGGTAAAAAAATATTCTTTTTGAGGAAGTTAAAGAAATAAGCTTGATTTGGTTGAGACGTCGACTACCACACCAAGGGTTCCAGGTGCGACCGCCAGACAGTACAATCATTTGTGTGCATGTTCATTTGTATTGGTCTGGGTGTTTCTATTATTTACAAAGAAATATAGTTATGTATATCCGTTGTTCAGTACCCATCATACAAGCTCTGATTAAATTGGGGTAGATGATGATGGATGTGTGTGTGAATGTGTTGGATATTTACATTTTAATTTATTCATAAATATAATTAAAAATGGAATGTCTGTTTGTAATATTGAAATAGCCGTTTTTCCTACATGTATATAAATAAATATCCATCAAAGTACACACAGCGCCATAGCCCCAAACTTGGCATTTAGCCTGTAATATAAACATACTTACATAATTTTTTTAGTAAATACATATATATTATTTGTAGAAACACCCAGTCCATTACATTTGTAACCACAAGGCATGTTTACACAAATGTTTGTAATGCCCGGGGATCGAACCCGGAACCTTTGGTGTAATAGCCGAGACGTCTCGACTATTACATCACATGACATTCACATATATTAACACAAAGCTATCATACATCTGTTAAAAACGGAAATCGACATATTTGCAAACGTTACTAATTGGTCACAAAAGCAGAAAATCACCATAACACAAAATAAATTTTCATGCTCGCTCAATGTTTGCTTGTAGCGTACATTTACACGACATGTGAATTCGTTTTGTGCGATGTGCTATCACTTATTTGTTCCAGAATATTCGGTTGTGGAACGGAGATTTGATTATAGCAGCATGTTTTATTAATTGAGCTCTGACCTAGTAGCAGTTTTGTCGAGCAAAAACTTTCACAGAATAAGTAAAAATCGTAGGCAATTCACTAAAGAGATATTATTATTGTTGTTTCGCTGTTAGGTGCGTTGGCACAGCATATTTATTATTTTATTATATATATTATATATATATATTATAATAATTATATATATATATTATATATATATAATATTATTATATTATATATATATATATATTCATTAGGGAGCGTCGGTGGCTTAAAGGTGTGGACAGTCGCCTTCCTAACGAGAGGGCTGAGGTACAAATTCCGCCACGTACCAATGTGTTTTCGAAAATATATGTACGTTATCCGACGCTCTTACGGTGAAGGAAACATCGTGAGGAAGCCTACGAAGAGATTCAAATGTTTGGAGTGAAGTCGGCCGATCTGCACTGGGCCCGCGTGGACGACTAAGGCCTATATACTCTTTACGGTAGGCCCTTGGTGGGGACGTTAATGAGCTGATGATGATGACGCATCATCATTTTAACAGCCTTATAAGTGCACTGCTGGACGCAGGCCTCTCCTAAAGTTTTCCACGTGGGCCGACCTCCTTTTTCCAATCAAGCAACTCGGGAACTCTTCCACCATATTACTCATCTGTATTACGCACTATGTGCCCTACTCACAGCCACTTCAGCTTGACATACCATTTATTTAATGGTAATATAATTCTATAAGATAAATAAGTTCTTCTTTAACTGATTAAAAGTATAATTCACAGGTCGCGAACACGGTCCTTGCAAAACTGACGCGCATCGAACTGATTTCAGCCGCGAACCGCCAAAATTACAGCCATCCTTAATTGCACCCCTTTAACCGTCAACGAATTGCCTTTCATTAGGCGGCACGCTGATTAAACTTCCCGGTACGGCTCAATTGTCGCTAGATACAAATTGATGGGATATTACAAGAATCCCGGTTATTTGATAAAATTACCGCGCAATAAATGGATCTTGTGTTAATTAATTAGGTACTCGTTCATTTAATATAATGTATAACGGGTAATTTGTTAGCCTTTTGTTTATTTAGTTCCTTAGTTCACATACCCGGTTGAACTGCAGTCCACTGGTGACCATGTAGATAGGGGCGTAGAGACATATAACCTAGGCGCGGGCGAAACGATTTAGCAGTTTCACAGTATGTTTTACCTCAAAGTGCCGACGTTTTCATTTAACCGTTTTTTTTTCATTTAATCAGTCTAATGGAGTCACTTTAGTTGAGATCAACAGATAACATAGAGGCTTTGTTGTCAGTGTGCTTTGAATCGTTCTCCTAAATGTTACTAGGTTGTAGATCGATACTGAGTCGTTTAGTTAGGTACCAACGCAGTGCCAGATATCGTCTCGTGAAACAGGAGTGTTATGCACTATTGTGTTTCGGGATGAGGTCGCTGTAGCTAGTAAAATTACCAGGTATAAGAGACCTAACATCTGTTATCTCTGGTGACGGGCACAGTGTGACATTGACGGAGAATAATAACTGTCTATCAGTTGTTGGTCTCCTTCAATACCGCTCTGTCATGGTCAGGCATATATCTTATCTTACATCACGTGTTCGTCCTGACCGTTTTGTACACTTTTAACATAAAAAAATGTCTTCGTGTGAGTCCCCTTTGTGTGCGAGGCTCCGTGAGACCACCGTGGGCCACGTGAACGCCAGCCCTTGCTACGACACTGCATGTTGTGCCAGATATCATCCTATGAAAGAGTGCTATGCATTTTTGTGTTACAGGATAAGATCACTATGTAAATCATCTATTATGCATAAGACCAAACCTTATCTCGTATCAGGATAAGGTTGCAACTTGCAAGGCAGCTTTGACGATACAATAAAATGTTTTTTTGTTGACAGGTGGCAGTTGCGATTGAAGAGAGACGATGGTGGTACCCTCGAGCTACCCTGCAGTTACGAGTGCTGGCGCCACCAGATTCCACCATGTGTCTCATAGGAGCCCGTGCTCCACCAGATGCCCGTTTCGATCCTCACCAATCGTAAGTTAATTGTACTATATTATTACACTAGGATTAGCAAGTTGAAGTGGCAATGGGCTGGGCACATTGTGCGTAGAACCGATTGCCTATGGGGTGGAAAGGTTCTCGAGTGGCGTCCGCGTAACGGAAATCGAAGCGTGGGCGGACCCCCAACCAGATGGACTGATGACCTGGTTAAGGTCGGGGTCGGGGTGGATAGCAGATGGATGTCAACTGCAAGGGATCGGTCCGCGTGGAAAGCATTAGGGGAGGCCTTCGTTCAGCAGTGGACGTTCTAGGGTATAATGATGATGATGATTAACACTAGCAGTGGGCAAGTCATATTAGTTGCAGTGCCGGTCGTTGGAGTAGATGAATTCGGGAGTAGAGATCACGTCTGGCTGCATTATTCAACTTGCTATAGCATANACGTTCTAGGGTATAATGATGATGATGATTAACACTAGCAGTGGGCAAGTAATATTAGTTGCAGTGCCGGTCGTTGGAGTAGACGAGTTCGGGAGTAGAGATCACGTCTGGCTGCATTATTCAACTTTGCTATAGCATAACATGTCATTCTTGTCAACTAGTTAAGTACCTACCAACTAGTTTCTGATAAAATGTTGATCTTAGTTAAAAATAACTAACATCGTTTGTTATGTCTGTTCGTACTGTGCGTTTAATCAACTGCATAGCTACCTACATGAAATATTATAACCCACCAATGAAATGTATAGTACTGAATTGATGAAAAAAATACTCACCTACATTTCGTCTGCTCCAGTAGATTTTGATACTTTCATGATGTCATTTTAAATAAAAATTATTATGACTTTGATAAATCACCTAAAGGTGCAAATATTTTGGAAAACTAACGTAAAATAATCATCAGAAAGTCTAATGGAATCCAATAAATGAATTGGAACCAATAAATGTTTAATATTATGTCCCATAATAATATAAGGCTTATAAATTTCGTCCTTATGGGTTCTTATATAAAAATAAATGTAAATTCTATGCTTATTACTGTAACTTCAAAACCAAAGCTACCGTATAAGTCCTATTAGGGCCCCGCGCCTCTAATAACATCAGTGAAGCCCTTTAAACCAATCATCTCTCAGGAAAAGTGCTTCAAAATGTTATTACCACAAAGTCTTCGTAGATGAAGGCGTTATTTGACGGAGTGAATACATAAAAATCTCCATTCCAGAATTTTTCTCTTTATCCACCGGCAAAATTTTGGTATGAAAATTCTGAAACAAATAATATCGTGTTATTAGATTTTAATTAAAATAAAGACGCAATCTGGTAAAATTTTTCGCTCACATTTGAATGTTTAATAAATGAACCCTGCTCGTAAATGATAAGTACATATTTAAATGATAAATACATATTTTTGTAGGACTGTATTAATATCTAAACCATTCCTCATGTAGGTACCATTAATTTTGTGGTATTTTTTTACACAGTACTTAAATTGTTTTGTCTACCAGTCAGTACATCAATAGTTTCTTTAGATCTATATTATTGAAGTTAACCTAACAAAGTAGTAAGTCAATGAAATAAAAAACTAAATGGCTGAAAATCTTATTCCAAAAACATTTTTCTCAAGTACAAAATTCAGAAACGAGAATCTATCATTTCAGAATTTATTGACACACGTCCTAGCTCTAACAAAGCGCAAAACGATGTTCGGAAAACGTCAGTCAAACGCTTTGGTATCTGATACTGGGAGTCGCTCTTGCGACATACTCGTATGACGTCATAGTCATACGATTCATCTTATGTTGTAAGCACACGAGCACTTATTTGGGGGAGGAACGACTCGGTTATCATATTACTATTTATAGCATAGCAAGTTAAACAATGTTTTATAATGTTAAAGCGCTATAGTAAAATGTTCATCAACAATAAGGATATTAACGCATTGAGTACAGTATGGGCACACAGTATAGTCCTCCCTTACAGCAGGGCTATATAGATTTGGCCTTAACCCAGTAGCAAAACGAGGGTGCAAAATAAGTTAGAGGGTTAGCGTTTACCGTCCTAAGATAGTAACCGGTAACAGTTTCATATGACCTCCAAAGAATGAGAGTTCCTTTAATAGAAGACTGTTCCCTAGCAGACCGTATTTTATCATAATCAAGTCATGCATCAGTTTATGTAATTCTTAGCTGGCCTACGTTCCACACGTTACAAATAAAATAATGATTACCCATCATTTACTCCACAAAATTCCAGTTTGTTGCTTAGTACGGACCTAGTTAGAGCTGTGCAAATGTCTGAGATACTTAAAATCTTCCCTAGAATTTAGCAGGAAGGGTTTGTTTTGCCAAGCGCCACGTTCACAAATGCTGTCCGTGTGTTTTCACGGCCGGTAACTCGTAGCCAAGGATATGTCACGCGAGACGGGAACAATTTATCTCTCAGCTAGTGGGATCTTACTGAAAATATTTGCCAACCCTGACTACTATACGTATACTCATATACATACATAGAATTCTATCATCAGTATGATGTATCAGCTGTAACCGCATTTTACAAAGTTGTAAGGTATTAATTAACTAGGTTACTAAGAATATATATTTTTAGCTTATGGAGTAGTTATTCAGAGAGGCAATCAAATGAACCTTCATGTATGATGTTAGTAACTGCTCTGCTATCCCTGTCTAGAGTATTATTACGATAGTAGCAACTTTTCATTATATTTTATAGTAAATTTCATAGAAATGTAAACGAGAAGACGGTTCATTTGATAAAAAGTTCTACTATTCACTCATTCGTGAACATACGTAAATCCGAAAGTAAAAGGAAATGGAAAGCAAGTTTAGTTTGGGTCCTCGGACTAACCTTACCGACGAAAACAACGCGAATTATTGTTTCTCGCCGGTTACTTATAGGGCCGTAATACCACTCTAGTCTAGCTCATCAGGGCTGAAGCATTCCCAAGCATAAACTAGGTACAAGACTGGATAAAGTCGTCTAGGTAAGTACGAAGCACAAATATCGTCCCGTAAAATGGGAATGTTATGCTCTTGTGTGATCCGGGATGAGGGCACTGTAGCTAGTGAAATTACCGTGTTTACGAGTATGAGACATAACATCCGACGTTCCAGGTGACGAGCACTGGGCGAAATTGATGGTAATTCCTTTTTAATTTTTATAACTGCTACAGATCAATGATAGCATTGTCAGTCAAGTCACTTACCATCAGATGAGCGAGCTGGTCGTCACGATCACTTGTAACATTAAAACAACTGATGTTTGGAATTTCTTCCACAGAACACCAGAGCATGAAGAGCAGCCAGGGCCGGAGTTCGTGTCAGCTGGTGTGTCACTATTTGTTGGAGGCGGCGCGTGCGGTGGCGGCGTTTTGTACCGGCAAAGGACCGCGCCCTCCCCGCACTCCCCCGCACACCTCGTCCCGCCTGCGTCACATGATCGACTTTGGATGTGGAAATGCTTTAATTACACGTATGTTTACATTTTTTACACATTCTGTTCGATGCTTCATCATTGCCTGTTACATTCCACTGGCCTAATTCGAATTGGTAGATTAACGAATACCATCCTAAGATTATATACGGGACGGATGGCTGACGTGTCCTGTGAATCATCTTTCTTTTCGGACAATCAGGTGATTGAGCCTGCAATGTCGATGCAATGCAATATACAAAGCCGATACTAGCGATAGTATCAGCTCTGTTTATTGCAACAACTTTCGACACAATCTATACGCCGATCGCTTTGCTTTGCAAAAAAAATACGTCATTAATAAATTAAGTTTTGAAATGCAAGGACCTGACTGATCTACTGCACGTTGGACGGGTCACCAGAGCCTCGCTCTGAATTCAAGTAATGTAATGTTTTATCTATCAAATCTTACCGTTTTGCAACTTTTCATTGTGGCTGATGTATTTAGGATCCCTAATAGGATAAACCCGCCTGTGTGTACCCATTATGCATCAAGTTCTATCCATACACAATTATTCCCGAAAACATGCAAATACAGCTTAATACGCAACTTACCTGAGCACCGATAGATTAAGTACTTAAGTAGTCAAATACAGACCAGCTTTCTGAGCTCTGCGGTTAGTTGCTGAGTTGTGTGAAGGCGGGATTAGAATTTCCATTTGTGTAGACGAACACTCATCAGTTTTGTATTCACTTTAAATTGCATAAAATACATGAGTCCTTAAGCTTAATAACAAATAACAAATGACGAACTAACCGCAAAAGCTCTTCAAAGGAGATCTCGTATTGAAACTACAGCATTCACTTAAATAAACTTGCTTAAATAGCAATTGTTTCGCAGTGTTTTCTTAAGATGCCGCTAATAGTTCTAAATTAATGGGAATTATAAGAGAATTTAGCAATTCGGACTAGTAAAACACTACGGTTAATGGAATTCCAATATCAAATTTTCGTCTTCTACGTACACTGGCAGTAAGATTTGAGTGACCAATACGCCCCCCCGCGGGTATAACTTATACGCTGACAGACGAATCAGCGAATCCACGATTTATGGGAATACTATTTGCAACTTATTTATTGCTGACACTATCGAGTTGCACCGTCCCTAGTGGGACTCTATTATTTTGTCGTATTTTGGAACTGTCGAATTCGGCCTAAGATCTGCATTTTTGTTTGTATATAAATAAAATTCCTTAGACATTTACACCGCCCGCCCCCTGACTTCTAAATAAGAATCGTGTGGACGAATTGACGAATAAAATTCCAATACATTTCGGCCTTATAGAACCAATGTATTGGAATAATTATACTATCAAAACTAGTCCAGTTGAACTAAATGATCATATTAAACCTATACTTTCTTGCTTTGCTCTTTGATCTGCAGGCAGCATCGTTTCTGTAGCTGTTTAAAAAGATATTGTTCCAAATAAAAAGTAAAAATACTAAAAAACTTGAAGTTTACAACATAATAAGATCTGCAAAAAACAGCTGCACCTACTCAATAGTCACCTGCTTCGTCAATATAATTCACTACAGTATAACAAGAGCTAAGATTTTACAAGCGAAACAAACTACTCAAAGTAAGGTGAACTACAACTTAGATATGCAAATGGCTAATGCATGCAGAGCATAGTAACAATGGGACCGTAACTCACACTGGTCGACATGATAAACTGAGTTTGAGCGTCAAGCGTAGGACAGAGACAAAGCGATCGCGTTGTAATTTAACTTTATGATATGTACGGCAGATTTATGAACACAAATAAAGGCCTACTGGACCATTGGTTTCTGCCAAAAGTGACAGCTTAGTCCTATATGTCTTTTAGTTAGATCGCAGCTCTGATTTCTGCTTTCAATCCAAATTATCAACTAGGTGGTAGATTCAATACTGCGTTTTCTAGGGAGGTACCCTGACAGTAATCTGACATGATCTGGCGTATAACTTACCATCAGGTGAGCATCCTGACTGTCCTTTACAAATTACATAAAAAAATATAGACAAACACTAATTCGACGACCTATTTGGTATAAGTGTGAGAGGATATTTTATTTATTTATTATTTTATTTGATGGTTGAGAAGTTATCTTTATTGTCATTAAAAACTCCGGGTTCTATAACCGGGCAGAACAAACATGTTCATGTACACAACAGGAACATGTAAGTTTGTATAGGTCAGCATGTTTCAAAGTTTGATATGTCGGTATTAAATATGGGCGAAACGCAAAAATATTAAAACTAGGCCAGTAAATTAAAGGTCACAAGCACAATAAGCCAAATGAAGACGAAAATAGTTTTCTCTTTCATTTCATACAGACTGACAGTTTAAAATGTAGTAAATTTCTACAAAAGTGATCATGGTGATGTTGTTATTATAAACAAACCTGTTACTTTAACCTAACTAATTTATTATAGGATTAATCATAATTCTAAAAAGAAAACTGCGAGCAATACAAATAAATTGTGTAATTTTCTAAGACGTTAGCTTATCTTCAGATTCCAGAAGCTTTCATAGAAAAAAATTAGAACCGAGGCTGGGTTTTCCGGTTTTAATTAACGTATATTTATTTTACTCGCAGACTTTGTTGTTCCGGATCTTAATTAGAATGTTCACAATTAACGTTTATGTACAGTCGACAGATTTATTTTCTAGTGCGACTGCTTTTTTAAGGTATTATTTTGAACTAAACAAGAATTACAGATACTTTCTTGGCATTTGCTAGTAAAATTACTGGGTGCAGAGACTTATAACATAAGTCGTCTCGAGTGAACAATGTTGGCAAAAATTTAAAATTGCAATCAACAGAGATAGGATATCTTCATCACTACATCATCACTACATTTGCCATAAGCATTACTTGAACCAGATAGTCGGCCGATCACTTTATAACTAGAATCATGTACAATTTTATAACCAACTAACTTTAATGGCTCAACGACCCAATGTGAGTCTTGCCTCCAATGCAAAGAGAGGATGGAAGCTGGAGAGTCCGAAAGAACGTGGAGATTCAAGAACTAGTGGCCGAACCAAAAATCCTTGGAGACATATGATATATATATGAGCACATCTTGGACAACAAAGTGGACTGATATCGCTGGAAGGATATTGTGGAGGCTGATCTGCGTGAGCTCGGGATTGTACAATTTTATATGAAAATGTTATTCTTTTTTTTTATTTTTTTTATTGCTTATGTAGGCAGACGAGCTGTCGGCCAATCTGATGGAAAACGGTAACCGCCGCTCATGGACAACTGCAATGCTAAGGGCAAAGCCATGCCGCTGCCTATCAAGAGGAAAGGCTCTCTTTAAACCTCGTTTGAAGAAGGACATGTCGTAGTTATTAGGGAACACCGAGGCTGGGAGGTCGTTCCATAATTTGCACGCACGCGGAAGGAACGATCGCTGGAAACGAACGGTTTTGGAAGCGAAAGTTTCCAGGTGGTATGGATGGACCCTAGCTCGGCGTCGAGTCGTACGATGGTAAAACGGTGACACCGGCATGATATCGAAATGTAAAATGTATTTTATATTTATAAATTACAAAGTAATTTTAATATGAGTTATTTTACCTAAAAATACAATTAAAATAACCTACCACTTGCTTAGGGCTTGTGTGTGCATATTCATAAATAATTAACAAATGTACAACATTTTCTTTTTACATACACAAAACATAATTATGTTTATCCGTATTGGATCCATAATAAAAGTTTCGTGCTTAAATTAGGAACAGATTGTTTACAGATATGTATTTATTTATTTATTAATATTGAATTAAAATACTATTTCCGTATATTTATTACAGATTACAAGTATACGTGTGTATATTTGTAACACAATTCAATAAGAATCGTTTGTCCACAGAACTCAACTTTCCACCGACGGTGTCACCATCTCAGCTCCGTCTGAAGCCGGCAGATGGTCCCTTTGGGCCCTTTCTCTCTCAAACCGAGGACTACGTTTCTCCGCACCTCGTACCATCAATGTCTTCCGACCGATCCAGCTGGACTTCTCACTTCCACCGGTCCTGAAGGTTGGGGAAACTGTCGAAGTGGACGTGAAGATCACAAACAACATTAACAATTGTATGGATGTAAGTATCAGACTGTATGGATCTAATGTAACTCAACCATTACTACTTAATGAAGGAATGTAATCCATTTCAATAACGACCTACAAAATTTACATGATTATTATGAAATAAACTATTTTACAATGGCTTCCGGCCCGATGGTCCAACGACTCGCGAAAAGTCGCTGGTGGAGGCTGGGTGAGGAAAGCGGAGGACCGGGATATCTAGCACAAAATAGGGGAGGCCTATATCCAGCAGTGAACTGCGAAAGATTGAAGAAAGAGAGAGAAAAACTATTATATATATTCGAAAAATTTCGATATCCGTTTGCGTACGTTTCCACATTTACATGTTTATTTAGGACATGGTTTCACGTAATTTGAAAGGTAGCTAATATACTAATATTATTTGTTTCGAAGGACATTCTACCTATAAGACTGCCAATGGATTTGATTCCTTGTAAGCTTGTTCAATGTCATTTCTCTCAATATGTATGAATATTTGTTGATCCAATTGAAAGGCAAATAATATTGCAAAATTCCAATTGGTCTTCCTTATACCGTATTTGGGGAAATTTAATAAAATTATATTTTTATTTGTTAAACGCTAAACCTCCTTGAATCATTTCAAGTTTACCTACCATACGTCTGACATAAAATAAAAACTTATTCAGTGAAAGTAAGCTTGAAGTAGCCAAAGTTCCGGAGTAGTTTTATCTCAAACCAAATTTCAAACCTAACTTAGGTTAATAAAATCCCGTCAGATCAGAGAACTAGTTTCCAAAGACACGTGTGATAGCGATTTGTTTGCGATCGGCAACGCTCATCGAATCCCGATTAGGGATTCCCTGGGTGATGCCGGCTATCCCGGCGCCAATCCCGGCAAATGGGCCGATTACGCAATCTATCCCGGTTTAAGAGATTCCAACTCACATCGGTTCTATGCGGGTTGGTTCCACACACTTATACGGTGTTAGTAAATTAAGCTAGAACTTAAGAGATATAAGTTAATATACAGAGCTGATATAAGCTTTCAACTTGTATTTCCATCTATGTTTTTCATAATATAGAATGAAAAATGTTGAAATAAATACTTTAGTTAAAGAAATAAACGGTTGTAAAATGATATCACAAATATATAGATACACTTTACATCTCCGAAAGCAAAATATCCGTAATAGAGCAGTCATCCTTTTTTGTGACCCGCCTTAAGCTGATAGTAGTCGGAAACCTTTTTTGATATAGAATCATACTATCGGACGCCTGGTGCTTTCGTACGATTTTTGCACCTTTTGTCTTATTTGTATTCGAAAAAAAAATTCTAAACCAGCTTTTAGAATGCTGCTATACCTACTTAGTTTTACTCAATAACATTGAACTTTCATGCAAACTACAAACGCTTCTTTTAACGACAATAGGGTTGATTTCTTACTGTATCTTCATTAATAGTACAGTTTTATACCATTTATAGATAATGTATTTATATTTAAAAGTCTCTTACTTCAAAAACAAAATACTTTTGTTTTTGAAGTAAGAGTACTTTTGTTTTTTATACTCCCGTACTAAGCTTCAGGTTGTTTACGACTTGATATTGTTAATTCATTTCGATAAGAAGAAGAATGTAACCATATTGTTTGTATAAACATTCAAAATCCACAAGACAATTTAATGCAGCGATGTGTGTACGAGCATACGTAGCATAGCTTAATATGTCTTTAAACTTTAACAGTAGAACATTGCCCAATATTACTCACTAGAATATAATATTTCGCAAATAAACTGTTTACCCAATTCAAATTAGATTAATTTTGAACTCACATAATTTATCTATCTTATACTACAAGTTGCACCTACATCTCATTAGAAACATACGAGTTATGTTCATGAAACTGCAAACTCGCAACTTCTGCCATATTCAAAATAAACGCGGAAAAGACAAGGGCCGGTAAACTTTTAATTGGCTACCTTGGGAACCTTGTTACCCTTAGAACAATGTGGTTCACATTTCAGTATGTATCCACGGTTTGAATTATTATACTATATTTTATGCCTGACACGTGTTAGACTGTTTTGCGTGTTCATGTTACTCTCTAACTTCTAAAAAGTTTTCATTGAATTCGTGATGATTAAATTGGCGTCATGAATTGTTATTTCATTAAAGCGTTACAATTTCTAGGCTCTATTTCAATTTTTAGCAAATGAGGAGACATAATTTTTGATAAGTATTCACAGGATAATAACCAAGATTCTTTGATAAGTTCTTGATTTTATTGTTAACAAATTAACATCGTATAAACTTCGAAAATGTACTATCGATATTTTGTCACTGCCAAAATATTTTGCAGTGTAGAAACTAGATAACAAACCAGCATAAATTAAATATTATATAATTAATTAATAATTTTGAATCGATTGACGATTCATGTAGTTCAATGGAAGTGAATTTGGTCACTACATCAAAGGTTTCAATCTACGTTCATCTTGATATATCTATGTAGAAAATGTAGGTCTATATATGTTCTGTATGTCTTACAAAAAACATTTGTGTTTGAACATTATTTAGTGCCCATTCTACAAGTATTTTTTTTAAGCTGTGCAAATATCCTCAAATATTTGTATTTATATCTATTATTATTGAATTTTGACAGTATTCATCAACATGTATGACAAGTGTATAAATCATCCATAATTATTAAAAAGGTGTGTAAAAATATCTGCCTTTACCAGATTTCGCACTTGTAGTCCACACTTAATTCGAATTTATTCAACTTCTTTCTTCGTTTGTTTTTATGATTACTGCTATTGACAGATTACAGACTGGCTACTCCAGGCAATTAACGAGTGCAGATGCAATAATTTATATTATTTGAACCTTATTATTAGAATGTACCTAAGCTTATTTTAAACATCAGTCTATACATATGGAGTATAATATATGAAAATAATGTTTCTCGTATATATCATTAAATGTTGACTAATCGCCTCTCCCCTTGCTGTACAGAGTGTGCAGAGGGTACAGGGTCCGTAAAATTAACCTACTTATATATTTTTTTTATTTTTACCTTATGTAGCGCGACAAATAAATGAATAGGAATATGTGTAAGCTCATAATCCATATGTATATTGACAGGTCACGGCACTCCTGGCTCTCAGCGCAGGCGCAGCGTTTGCAAGCACTGGGCCCTGTATGTGACAGAAAGACTACGACTAGGTCCACGGGGAGGCACTCAGCTAGTCGTTAGGGTTGCAGTCAACACTCCGGAAAGGAAGAATATAACAGGTAAGTGATTTTAATTGACAGCGACCTTTGAATATACTCAAAATACACGATATTTAAAAAGATATAATAATGGGTTTTAGTAGCATGACATGATACAAATTCGAGTACATTTTTTTTTTTCATACAAATACGAGGAGTTAATTTTGGAAATATTGAGATTTTTTTTATGAAATAGAGATGTTACGAAAAGTAAACGAGATCTATTAATTCGCATTATGAAAAATGTACCGTAAATATCTGAAATTTTCACAGATTCCGAGGATATTCTAATAAACTTCACAATCAAATTCTTATTTAAGTTTTGTCGTGGCGTAATTGGGAAGTTAGGTAAGAAGGCATTCTAACTTCAACTTCTTATGGGTTGGGTTATCATGAGTCTTTTATAATCTTTTTGGACAGGCCTTTAATGAAACGTTTGCTTAGCATGATTTAAAATATACTTTGCGAAAATTTTTAAGTTGGTATTTCTATTGAAATATTCCATTTTTAAAGTTTTCATTTTTTATTTTACTTATAAATTATTAACGTTACTAATAACTGGTTATTCAAAAATAAGTAATTTTTTCATTCCATAAAGCTTTTATGCAATAAATTCGTTTGCAGAGATTGTCCATATAAAATCAAAGACAACAAATTTTTTCTTGCGGTACAAATAGAATATTTAAAATATCGTAGATTTGGTTATTTTTTATTCAATTTTGACAATTTCGACTCTTAACGTACTTATCTTAGTATCCACTGCCTTCAGATGTGTTTTCTGCCATTCCCGAAAATCTATTTTTAATTTTTTGTCTTTTCTTGTTATTTCTAAATTAACTTAAATATTTTTAGTAAATTAAATACGGAAATTTATTGAGAGATGTATTTTATTTTAGGAAGAGCTCCATTTTTACAGAATCAATAGTAGCATACGGAAATAATGAGGTGTTGTGTCAATATACAGAGGTTACGGATGATACGAAATTACATCTCCGCGCAAACGTATTGCCTTTTGATATCGAAACTCTGTATGAAACTAAATAACATTCCGGCCGGAGAACCATATATCTCTACTGTAAGAAGTGTGCAAGCCATTTCAGCCTTTAATCTGCAACCAAACATATTCTTTGAGGAAAAAATTCCTTGCATTATTTTCGCGAAGGGATATTGTTCCGGCGTCCCAGTTTGCACTGTAAACAATCTGACGTCAACTTGACTAGTCTTCGGTGAAGGGCTTTGGAATTAATAAAGATCTGATTAAGGAAAGTTAAGCGATCCACTTTTCAGAAAAAATAAAGTTTGAATCACATTTTAAAGGAAAGATAATTAAAATCAAAATGGCGAAATGTATCTAAAAAAAGACTTTTAAATTATATGTATATTTATGTTGTTAGAAAAAATAACTATCAAGAAGACAACGCACTTTGTGGTAACCATGCGTTCTGTGCCTCTTATACCAAGGTTTTTTCAAGAATGTGTCTGCATATTATACAGACAGCATTTATATAATACTCATAATTTTAATGCAAAGAAATACCCTAATGTATGGTCACAACTTCATTTAAAATCAAATTGATATTCTACAAAACTATCAAAAAATAGTTCGCTGAGTGGATTTTAATTTAAGCATTAAAAATTCATGTAAACCTGATGAGTTCGGTAAGCAAATTTAAATTTCCAATCTCGAAAGGGTACCCTTGTTTGTGATATTCAAATAATATTAGTTTGTCATTCTCGTCGGCACTGTTTCAATTAACATTTAGATTAAACTTAATTTGACTATAGAGTGATATCTCGTTTATTGAGTACACTGTCGTTTTGGATTGCAATATCGCAATTATCTTGTAATTGAGTTGTATTGCCTTCAATCTGTTGACCATCCAAGTGATATCTTGTTCCTGATTAAATTTTGTGCGGGTTTGAGACAGTTTCCGGCCCCTAGAGAACTGAGGCTTCATTTGAAGTAATCATAATGGGAAAGTTGACACAATGTTTGTTTTATCAGATGTTTGTTGTTATTGTCACACTTTAATATTGTTTGGATAATATACGTATATAAGTCTTTTTTTCAAGTAATTTTGTAACATACTTTGTCAGTTTCACAGTTTATTTTAGTACTTGAAAAACAGGGTAAACTTTCACGCAAATGATTGTACTTTTAGTAAGAAGTACAGTAAAAACACTTTTGAAAAACGTAAGCGGTCGTACGTAGCACGGGTGGAAACTCACAACACACAATACATGAATCTATTGTTTACATGCGTGCTACGTTCGAGCGGATAATCCTCCTGCTGCTGTCGGGTAAAAAACCAATCGCTGGGTCTTACAATTTGTATGTTCATATCTGTCACTTATTCTACAAAAATAAGACGATACGGACCTTACCTATTGAGTTTTATGAAAGTGCAAACGTTTTAACAATTTATACAACCCAACACCAGATATAAACGTACGGAGTTAATTCTATTCGATCTTAAATAAATCACTCTTTACGAAGATAAGAAACAAGAATCCTAAAAACGATGATAGTAATGCAGGCAACATGTCCAAAAATATGAAACCATTTACCTAAAATTTCATAACTGTGCCAGAAAAATAACACGTTGCAAGCAATATCAGAACGGCGCGTCGTAATAAAATACATTACACAGTTTCAATTACTTCCTAAGTGTTTCCTGTTTCTGTAAATCCTATTCCTTTGCAATACGAACCGGTAGTATTCTAGTGGGCCCATTCGTGACGTTCCCTCATATGTTTAAACGATAAGCGTAAAGCGAGTTCTCGTCCATGCCACAACTTCTAAAACATGCAGGTTCTACGATTAAACAAGATATGCTACGCAATGCATGCATTACCTTTATCACATAAGCCGTGCAGTCTTCTTACTCTGCCTCAATAATTAGAATGATTAGAAAAAGAATCTACTACGCCAGTGCATATTCTCAGGTCAATAAGGTTAAAACATGGACTTCGTGAGGAAATCTGCGCACGCTTGCGAAGAGATTCAAAGGTTGTGCGTGAAGTTGTCCAACCCGCACTAGGCCCGCGTGAATGACTAAGGCCTAAAACACCCTTACGGGTAGGCTCGTGCCCCTCGATGGGGACGTTTAATGAGCTGATAATGATGATGATGATGACTGATAAATTTCTTGAAATCATGGAATATCTCTGAATCATAACGTGTTACATATATGCGGGCTCGATCTAGCAATAGTTCAGTTAAAAGTGAAATCGTTACCTCTAGGATATTATTATCGCGACCACAACCAAGCAAACCAAAAAAATTCAACTATATTAACCCGCGTCAGCTTATGGCTTGCACTATAACCCACTCGTGCCGTCATAATCATAAAGAATAGAGATAAAAATGCTGCGTCAGGGATGGAGTTGAAAGGAACACTGGAGAATAAAGTAATTTTACGTTAGCCTGGATTACGAGGGCGATTTACGGGAAGAGCAATGACACGGAAACCGCATTGGAACGGGAATTATTGGCGTGTACTCAGTGAACTCGGGACAAGATAGTATATGTGCATAACATTTGAAGCTTCTTGATTGTTCTTGAAAAATAGGATCATAATTTGTTATATTTATTGAACAAAAAGAACGGAATTTTTAGTATAAAAAATAGCACATTTCATTTTCTTTATTTACATTTTATGTATTTATGGTACACAAACAGATTACTGCCATTGGTATTACACAAATTTATGTATAGGAAGACCTTCATTTCCAGCCTTGTCGTGTAACGACTAAGGAAATGTAAAAATGTTGGTAACTGTATCCGAAAGGCAAATTTCTAATATATGTATTTATGCAATCTAACAAGATTATTTCTCGTTTTCCAGTCGAAATCACCGGGTACAGTGCTGATAACTGCTCAGTGTCGTACACGTCATTCAACAACGAGACCTTGGTCGGCTCCGTCATCAGGTCCGCCAGCGTTCTTGTTCTTCCCGAAGGACTTCATAGGAGCGACACACAGAGCGCGTACTTCTGTGCAAATGGTATGTTTTTGTTGTAAACAGTTGTAAAGTACATAGTTATATAGGAGTATTATAGTTTCACGACCAATCTGGTGAAATGATTGAGACGGCGGCTATTATACCAAGCGTTCCAGGTTCGTTCCCCGGGCAGGACAAATATTTGTGTACAGAAACATGTCTGTTTGTATTGGTCTGGGTGTTTCTATGTATAATACAAAAAAGTATGTAAGTATGTTTATCCGTTGTTTAGTATCTATAGGCGTATTCTAAGTTTGGACTAGATGGCGCTGTGTGAATGTCAGTGGATATTTATTATTCCAGAACACCTGGCAGTGTCGTCCCGTGGATCGTGGGAATGGCAGTGGGTGGCGGCACCTAGGAACAGAGCTGGGCTTGTGTTGGAGCTTCGAGCACAAGGAGCCGCGCATGTTGCGTTATCAGCAATCAAAGAACCATCAGATGATATGTACCGCGTCGTTTTCGAAAGAAGCAGAGTGTGGATCGCTAAAGGAAAACACGGTATAATATCCTTTTTTTGTGTTCTTAATGAATATTAAACGCGAAAGTTTGCAAGAAAACTAGGGCCGTGTAAATGTATGTTTTTTACTCTTTAATCACAAAAAATGTCCGAGCCGCTTGACACAAACGTTGACACATGTTATATTTATGACCAATGATAATCTATACTAATCTATAAAGCTGAAGAGTTTGTTTGTTTGTTTGAACGCGCTAATCTCAGGAACTACTGGTTCGATTTGAAAAATTCTTTCAGTGTTAGATAGCTTATTTATCAGGAAGGCTATAGTTATATCATTACTCTACAGTAATAGAAGCGGAGCAGCAATGAAGAATGTTTCAAAATCGGGGGTATTTTTTCATACTTGGAGCTTCCGCTACGTACGCTGTGTAAACGGTTAAAGTTTCACAAAAGTCATGTATGAGAGTATTGTTCTCCTTTTAAAGGTCTACAAAAAAGTCCGCGACAGCATATGTCTATCTTTTAAGGTTAGCTCACTATAAAAAAAAATTCTGAAATTGACCCGAAACCTTTAAAGTTGGAGGGAGGGGAAATCCTATGTATAGTGATAAATGTAAGTACCGTGTTATCCTGAATT
Source organism: Leucinodes orbonalis (assembly GCA_019425675.1). Lineage (NCBI taxonomy): Eukaryota > Metazoa > Arthropoda > Insecta > Lepidoptera > Crambidae > Leucinodes > Leucinodes orbonalis. The sequence goes on along the minus strand of PQWD01001607.1, from coordinate 121,344 downwards.
TAATGCGAGCGAAGCCGCGGGCAAAAGCTAGTCTGTTTATATAAAGGTAGATACGTGATCCATGCCTCAAAAATGAACCGCCGAAGATAGTACAGTTTCTACTCTTTTGTTTAGGTAAATGTGTTCGAAATTCGAAATATGTGTATGTGTTCTGTCTGTGTGTGTTAATTTATTGTTTACCTAACTCTTTATCGCAAAAACCAATGAATTGATTTTGGTGAAACATTACAGTGACTTATATGTCATATATCAGTGGTTTGCATGTCAGAACAACAAATATACTACATAAATATTTAATACTCAAATACCTATGGAAAATAAAAGTTTGGGAGTTTGACCATTCTTTTTATTTAAAGTCCAGTTACTACGTTAGCTTTTGAAACTTTGAAAATGATTAATGAGCCAGTCTTATCATTTGAACAGTAATTAATAAAACATTATCATAAAAATAAATGTTTATATTTACATAGTTTTTAATAATTTTAAAGAACTTTTGAAATGGAATTGTTCAAAAAAGCAATAACATAGAAAAATATTTTCATGAGTTATTTTATTTTTTACCGGAAAGTTGGAGGATTTTTTTGGCGGTGGCCTATGTTCCGAAGTGAAGGTCTTATATGGTTAATGTAATAAAACTAATAATCCCAATTTCAGGGTATGACGTCCACCTCGCCAGTGCTGAACAGACGGAAAGTGACGATGAATGTTCTGGGGCGGAATCATGGTGCGCCTGGTGGGTGTGGTGGGAAGGTGGGAGATTGTCAGTAGGCAGAGGAGCTTCGCCATCAGAGCGACGGCTGTTAGTATGGCCTCTAGCTTCTGACATGAGGATCAAGTATGTCGGATTCAGCGCACTATGGGGAGAGAAGGCTGACTTTAGGTAACTAATAACATAATGATGATATTCAATTAGGATGTATGGAACACAGTCATCTGTTATCGTACAACTTCTAGAGATATAACTAATAAACATGATTTAGCATTGAGTACTCCCATTCCATGAGATAAAACTGTTAGATTTTTTAAGATTGTTATTTCTTTGGGTAAAACTTGATGATCATTAATAATATAGTTTTACAGCCAATTAGTCTGGATATTATACTAAAACATACACTTAACAGCTTGAAAACGTGGACTCACTGAAAGAAATTCCATTAAGAGTTTTATGTATAAAATTATGTGATTTTCAGAATCTGGAACTTCAACGAGGAGGCTGGCTTCTCCCAAGTTCTTGAACTTGGATTGCCTCGCGGCGTAGTACCTGGTTCTGCGAGCGGCACTTTACTCGTCTCTGGTGGCCTCCACCTTCCCCTGTATAGTCTGCTGACCGACTCGACTGACCAATGGGCAGAGGTCTGGAGGGATTCACAGCTGTCAGCAGCCTCTGCAAGCTTGGCGCCATTATTGGCCCTGGAACATATACCGCACTTAGTCGATGATGCCGAGAGGGAGAAGATTTTGAAGAAGTTGCCTGAGCAGGTGATTTATTTAGTTCTGATGTTTGTTCGTCGTAACATCCGAAATGTAACTCGGGCTGATTGACCCTAATCTTATTAAGTTTATGACATTTTAATGGGTCTCATCTTAACATAAATGCCGTAGTAGTTTTGCTTTTACACAATCTCAGTTCAACGTTTTCAGCTGATTACTTGATTATCTAACTAATTTACATATTTGGTAGTTCATATATGTGATTACTGGGTAACGTGACTTGTGACTTAATATCTTTACGTAACGACTCAGGTGAGTATCGAAGATGTATTTATTTGTTAGCTCTATGGTAGTTATATGCCAGCATGTGGGGTTTCCACATAACTGCTAACTTATTTTTGAAATTGAATTAAACCATAAGGTAAAATTTAATGTCTCCAGAAATAATGCAATTTCGTTTGCCTTAGGTGCAAGTTCTTCTGTCCTTCCGCAAAAGTGACAACTCCTTCAGCGATCATCCAGCAATGAGCAGCCATCTTTCTACCATAAGAATCTTGGAAATTCTTACTAAGATACAGTCATATTATCCAGTCGATCCAAATCTACTACAGAATATAAAAAAATGGATTCAATCACGACAAAACCCTGATGGGTCTTTTACACCATTACCAGCAGACAAAGAAGTTGATTACTATCCAGTAGAAATTAAGAAAACAAATGGAACTGAGCAAAATGTCAACGTCAATGAGTATTATTACTATGACAAAGATGGTAACATGAGCCAGGAAGAAATCAATTGGGAAAGAACAGTTGAAGTTACAGCGGAAACTCTGGTGGCTCTGCTTGAAGTGGGGGTAGAAAATCAGGTACTTCTTAAATTTCATGGTCTATTAACTTTTAACTGCCGCTAGCGGATACAAAAAATAGACAACATTTCTATTGTTTCTACGATCTGCAAAAAAGTGTATATTATATGTACTCGACATCTCGAGAAGGATATTTTTCTAATGATATCTTATGTTAAAATAATGGTGTTAGAAATTGAACAATATTTATCCTGCCTTTTATAACGGACAACCAATTAAAAATTAGAGTCAATTTTGTTCACTTAACCTTGTTACGAACTCGACTTCTGAAAAAAGGTTTAATTGGTGATAGTTTCAATTAAAAAGTCGAGAAATTTCTTTAAATAAAATAATGTTTTAAACACAACGTTGTAGATTACAATATCAATCCAATTGTTTTATTTTCTAGATGGATGCTGATACGGCCAAGAAAGCACAAAGCTATTTGGAGAAAAACTTTTACAACCTTACCTCGCCAGCGGCACTAGCAGCTTCTGTTTTGGCCCTTGTCCTTTCTAGGTGAGATACGCAAATATTATATTAATTAAAACCTAAGTTTCAAAATACTGCTTAGTGAAATTTTAAGTGAGGACTGCGTTAGAGTTGCGAGGTCGTGTAGTGATGTCACTCATTAACAGATGAACAGTCTTCTCGTATAGATATATGATTTCATTTTTTTATATTCACATTTCAGGAGTCCAATGGTTCCCGATGCTCTTATTGTTTTACGAAACGCATCAACCACAGAAGAGGGTGAATTTGGATGGCCAGCCCCACGCAAAGATGCCGCTGACTGGCTGCTAGAAGAGACTTCCAGAAATATCAAAACTACTTCTTATGGTTTGTTAAAAATACAGAGTAAATGCTTGCTCTTAATTACTTAATTTTTAGTATAGCTGAATCAGGGCAATTTAATATTTTTCGACGAGCCATAACCTTGACAGTTTACATTGTAAACGGCGATAGCCGACAGCCTCAACTTCCTTTTCGAAAGTGCATGACAATGAATGACTTGAGACCAAAACCAACCTGAACTCATCTGCTCCTTCTGTATTATTTCTAATAGCAAACAAGGGTATATTTATTTATTACATACTTTATTGCACTTTTAAAAAACGAAATACAGAGAAAAAAATAAAAGCTCATTAAGTACAATGGGCGGCCTTGTCGCACAAGGCAAGGTATATATGTAGGTCTTAGTTGTCCACGCAGCCCAGTGCAGATTGGCCGACTTCACGCATTACCTTGCATCTCTTCGTAGACGTCTGCAAGTTCCCTCGCGATGTTTTCCACACCGTAGCATAAGAAATTATGATACCTAAAAAGACTTTGAAATTGAATCATGAAGTTTATTTCTTCATCAAGACAAAATTGAGTGACATTGAACATTTAAAAAAAAGAGTAGTCTCTACAACTGACAAATAGCTGGAGTGAATCAAATCTATTTTTCTATCAACAGAAGCAGTTACTATGGAGCAATATGTAGCCGGTGTACGAGTGTTATTGGTGGCTTGTGCCAGAGGTGCACTAGCCGAAGGGGAAGCGGCTGCTAGATTCCTATACTACAGAGCTTCGACATTACAAAGACACCCTAGTTTGGCATACAGTGCAACGAAGGCTGCCGCTCAATACGCTGCTTTGGCACATGACAGGTATGTATCGACTGTTAGGATATTAGATACTATAGAAAATCTATGGTAAAATACCTACTCCTGGAATTGATTATTTGGTATCCCTTACATTCACACAGAGCCATCTAGTCCCAAACTTAGCAAAAACCTGTAATATGAATATTAAACAACTGATAAACATACTTATATACATAGTTTATATGGAAAACAGCCAGAACTTTACAAACAGACATGTTTATGAACACAAATGTTTGTACTGCCCGGAGATCGAACCTTTGTGTAATAGCCGACGTCATAATCATTACACCATATATATGCTTATTAATTTTGCATGATGTGTGGTTATTATGACACATTACACACATTATTAAAATGCAATTGTGCCAAACAGACTGTTCAAACGGGGCTCGATAGAGGTGGCTTTAGAAAAAACAATAAGCAAAGAACAGAGCAGTAGGTAATCTAGATTACACCTAACCTTTTCCAACTTGTCTGCCCAACATCAAACCCTAAATCCCGCAGTATTTGTATACTTCTGCTAACAATAGCATAAACATTTTAAGAAAAGTTTATGTATTGTACTACTTAACAATTTGTCTTCTGAAACTAAATCAATTTACACACGCTAGATGTGCGACATTGAAAATCATTACACTACAGATCGGTACTATTTAATAAATCGTTATCTTGTATCCTCGTATGTTTTTATCTCTTTCAGACATAGAGCACTTACGGTGTCACTTGCTACGGCGGGCATGGAACTCACTGACACTATTGAGCTGAGAGCAAAAACTCCGCCAAGACCTCTTCAACTGCCAGGATTGCCTACCAAGGTGTTCGTATATGCTACTGGTGCTGGCTGTGCTACTGTGCAGGTAAGTTACTATCATTCATCATCATCATCATTACAGCCTTAAATGTGCACTGCTGAACGAAGGCCTCCCCTAATGATTTCCACGCGGGCCGATCCCTAGCAGTTGACATCCATCTGCTACCCGCCACCTTAACCAGGTCATCCGTCCATCTGGTTGGGGGTCGGCCTAAGCTTCGTTTTCCGTTACGTGGACGCCACTCGAGAACATTTCTGCCCCATCGGCTATCGGTTCTACGCAACTTGCTTATCCTTGAGCTATGTCGGTCACCCTAGTTCTCCTACCGATATCCTCGTTTCTCGTTTTATCGCGTAGGGAAACACCTAACATAGCGCTCTCTATAGCACGCTGAGCAACCTTGAGTCTGTTCAAGAGGCCCTTAGTTACTATAGAATCAGTAAAAGTGCAAGGAACAAGACAAGCGGACCTAGTTCCGAAACTTACCGGCGGGGTCCTTGATCTCAACCCTAGTAGGTTTCTTACAATTAATCAATCAGCCACCATAGACCATTGCCGAACATATAATATAAAGGAACTGATATCATCGCGAAATATAAGTATGAAATTTCTTTGTTTCGGAATAAGGGCACTGTAGCTAGTTAAATTACCGGGTATAAGACTTTTGTCGTCTCGGGTGACGAGTGTAGAGCAGATTTGACGAAAAATAAGGAATTTCCACTGTTGTTAATTATCTTTATCACTGCATATTTCATGGTCAATCGAATCACTTACCACCAAGTGAACGTATTGACCGTCCCGTTTACCTATATCATAAAAAATAGGCCTTCTAATGAGCACCAACCATCCCGATCCTCGGCATCCTACATCGAACTTCCACCAGCCTCTTTCTTCAAATCGATGCCCCACGCTGCGCTTGCCGAAGTGAACTCGCCATTCCAATACGTTTCGGATCCATCGACCATCTGACCGTCTGGAGACATGACCGGCCCACTTCTACTACGTGATGATTCTAAGAGCAATGTCGATAACCTTGGTTTTCCGGCAGATATCTATATTTGTTACGAATTTATCCGCCAGTGAGATCCCGAGAATTGCTCTTTTCATTGCACGCTGAGCGACCTTAACTTGTCTAGTAGATTTGTTCAGTTCATATTCGCGGAACCGGTGGAACAGAGGTGGTTTATTTTCCAAATATATAATAAAGTACATAGCGTTACCCAGAAAGTACGAGTTTTATACTTACATATAATATTTGCCCAAAAATATTTGGTATTTAATGTTTTATAATAACTTTATATTTGGGCAATGTAGAGCAATTATATGACAATGACAAATCTCTAAACAGAAAAACACGTTTTCATTTTTAAGACCACAACCTTTCAAATAGTAGCATAATTTCAACATATTTAAAATAAAAATGGATATAGGTACTAGTACTTTTAACAAAATGTATTACAAACTCAAATAATATTTCATTAAAAACTAATGCATTTTCCAGGGTACGATTGCCTACTCCACATACACTCCAAAGCCTGAAAATGCTCTCCTCAATATACAAGCGGCAATAATCGAAGAAATCAGACCAGAGCGAAGCAGTATTGAAGATTTGCAAGGAAATCTGCCTACATTAATTATTAAGACTTGCTTCAAGTGAGTAAATCTGAACTTTTATTAAAACAAATAGATCTGTAGTGTGATTTTGATGATGATCATGATAAAATAATAAAACTGAAAGGCAATGCTGTCTATGCATTGGGTTCGTTTATGTACAGTGTTTTTATGATCCTTAAAGATTTAATTAATAAAGCAATTAATAACAGTTACATTGTTTCAACCCTTTGTATCAACTGGATCCAAATGACTCATATTATATTAAAATAATATTGTTTCAGGTGGAAAGGTAAAGAGCGTTCAGGCATTCTTCGTTTGGAATCTTCACTATTTTCGGGATACGAATTGCACTCTATCAACCCGGTAGTACTGGATGGGGCTACTTTTGCTGACCTACACTACGGGTCTCGAGGAGAGTCTGTTTGGTTTGTTTTTGCTAATGTAAGTAAATCTCTACGTTCTTACTAAATTTCATATAACTGCTACCGGAAGTGGTTATTCAGAATTCAGTTTAAAAACGTCTTAAAATCTTTTTTTGTTAACAGATAAGTTCAACTTGTCCTGTATGCGTTACTTACGAAGCCAGGTCTAAATTTATTATTACAAGCCTTCGCCCGGCATTCGCTAAAATTTACCCATCGACACGTCCAGATTTGGCAGTTGAGACATTCTTTCATGCAAGGCCTGGAAGCCCCTTACTACGAGGTATCACTGATGATGATTTCATAACATGGTTTGACAAAACAGAACTTGCAAGTCTCCAGACTACAGCTAGCATCGATAATATATGCGAATGTGGACGTATTTGCAGTCGTGACTATGAGTTTAAAAAAGTTAGTGAAAATACCTCAGACGAAGCCATCACCACAAGGAGTACTACAACAGAACCAGAAGACAAAACAACAGTTAACTTGCGATCTCTGAATAATACGTTTACAGAAACATCTGAAATGTTGCCTAGCGAGAGTTCTACAACTCCATCAGTAATAACGTCAAAGTCACCATCAACTACAGACATTGTTACAACAGAAAAGCAGATCGAACAAACTAAAATTATATCAACTATTATTTCAAACACTGATACAACTGTGGCAACTTTGCAAAATTTTACAAATTCCAATGTAACTACAACAGTGAAAATTCCGCAATATGGTGCAGCATTAAAAACGATGAGCCAATAATTATACCAACGATAACATACCAAAACAACTCTGAAGAGTCTAAAATGGATAACAACATTTTACCGATTATACCTAAACTGGACGGTGAATTAATTATCCAGAAAATAACCATGTCTAAAAGCTTAAGAAAAGATGACATGAAGAAAAAGCCTCTTCCTCGAAGAAAAGGTACGCTCAAAGCTACTTATGGGGACAAATATTTAGAGAAATCAAAAATGATTGCCAAGTCGTCTTCTCAACTTAAAATTAATAAATCAGGAAACAATGCAAATGTAACTGTAAAAACAAATGTGGTGTTAGACAAAACAATAAATATTCACAACATTGATGGCAAAACAGTTGATAATCATATGTCAATACTTGAACCCACAGTTAATATCTCAAACGAAACAAAACAATTGAAGTCACCGATTGATGAACACCATAAGTACAAAGAGCATTTAGAGACGTCAACGGTACCACATATGATTGCTGCAATTACAAATAGCAATATAAAAACTATGCATTATAGAACAAAAAAACCGAAAGCTATGACACAAATTAAAAAACCTCGTGAAATAAATAATACAAATGACTACGTTAAAAAGAACGACTCTGTCAAAGTATTTGTTAATAATACAATAATAAAAAATGTAAACACCGAAAAAAGAACACTTAAAATACTGAAATCGATAAATAAAGAAATCCACAAAATACCTTTAACTCCAATATCAGAGACTTCAAAAACTTTACCAGACCCAGCGAAGGTAGATATTGCCCCAGAAAACAAAGGTGGGTTTGAGATTTTGGATAAGAATAATATCTGGGAACTTCTTAAAGAAGGACCAGTGGATGATCCATCTATGATAGATGATAAGTTACAAGAACACAACAAATTAAATGTTCTTGCACATAAACTATCAAATGTGACGAACGATAATCGTTCATTATAAACTTTATTGTTATGTAATATGTAAGATACAAAGACTTCAGTAAATATTTTTGTAATACACTCATGCCACTACCTGTATTATGATTGTTATTAATCATCTGAACCTGACACGGCAATTCCTAAGCACTAAAAATTGTTGAAGGTTTAATGATCTAATTGCACATATTATTTGTATTGTTTAACATTGGTAATGCGTTTGTAAATATAAATGTAAGCTAAGATACATAAATATAAGATGTGCGCTGTGACTAAACTGATTATTCGGATATTGTATGCCCAACTTGCTCAAAGCCAAAGTATGAAAGAAATCAATGTTTATGTAGTTGGCTTTGTAGATTTGACTTTGGATTCTAACGGATTCTAGCTAGAATCCATTCATTCCTAATTGAAAGCTTGTAGAGGATACTGCAAACAACTTTAGAATGGCTAGAAACTAGCAGCTGTATCGTAAAATAGTTATGGGCTACTGAATTAAAATCAACATTTTAATTAATGAAGAATACTTTTTCAGGATCTGGTATTTCAAATTAACTAGGTATAATATATGTTCTTTAGTAGCCCTAAGATAGATAAGTTATAATAATTATTATTTTGTACTAAACTAGTTAAAATTTAACGAGAGAATTGCCAAAAGTTAAGTAAATCCTAAAATTAAATATCTTCCCTTTTTTTGTCTTAGAATTAAAACGATTTATTTACCCTTTAGTATACAAATAGTAAATTCTAGTGTTCTATAGTAATGTAATGTAATGCTAATGCCCCAGAATTTCCATCCGTCTAATCTATCGTCTCCTGTATCTATTATGTAACTCGTAGTATCTTACTGTAGCTTTTATTAGATAAATTTGTTCCGAAATCGATATCAATACTCATGCCGGTTTTTAGAATTATAAATATGGAATATTAACAGAAATAATAAATTATGTCGCTTTCATCAAATATTGTCGAATTTCGTCAATTATGAAAACACTGGTAACAAAATATTTCAAATAAATATATAGGTATAATTAATGTATTCAAACAAAAAGGATATCATTAGAAACCGGCATGAGTTATTGATTTGTAATTTCAAAGTTCTATAGAAACTTTAGAGCGTTAAATTAAGCGTGAGTCTATCCTATTGATTTAGTATGTTATGACGAGTTCTTTCAAGATCAAAAGCTGTCAAATTGTTAAATTATTGAGGATATGAAAAACTCGTCAATACTATAACTTTACCTTTAACTTCCGAGTGTCCTTAGAAAATAACACCATGATTCTAATTTATATGTATAGTGTTAGATCGCAATCGTTTAGAACTTTTACCAGATGTGAAATTCATAGAGATACCTAACTAAAAATCTTATAACTAATTCTTAAAAAATGAAAATTAAACTATGTAATTATTAATGAGTAAAACTGATGTATGATATGTTCGAAATGAGTTTCTTTATAGATTATTCAGCTCTTCACAAATTAAATTTCTTTTTATTACATTATGAATAAAATTAACTGTTATTTTAAAAACAATGTTCTGTCTTGCTGTTGTTTAACTTTGCATATTTTTAAGTGTAACGTGGCACGTGCAATTATATGATTTGATGATATGGCATAAAAACCATTACTTGTAAATTACAATTTAAGGCGTTTAATTTTAAGACACGCAATCATGTTTTTTGTATTTGTATAATCTTCAGTATTAGGTACTTAAGCACTATTTTTATATGTGTAAATGTACGGTTGTATGAAACTAGGTGCTTGTGCTGAGGATCGCGTCAATTTAAAATGTATAAAAGTCTCAACATGACGTGTATGTTTATTAATATTAATGTTTGTGCTTACTGATAAGATAGTCACTATAAGTATAATACCTCGATGTACTGACACAAGTCTTATTAGGAAAGATAAAGATGGTAACCCCAAACCGAAGTTTTATTTACTAAAATATATTCATTAGAAGAGCAAAACCAGTTTCTCATTTCTAAAGCTAAAATAGTACTCTCGTACTGCAACTAGTACAATTTAAGTGCAAAAACTGCTTCTGTTACGCTTTAATATTTATAATTTAATTTAATACAAAAGTACATTTCAACATTACCCATTTATTATATATTATTGGTAGCTATGGAGCTACCAAGATAGTAAAAATAGCCGTCTTTCAGGAGCCAGTAATTCCGCCTTAAAGTACATAAGGATATATAAAGTAGGTACTAAATATCACACATAAGCATGGTAGTGCAAAGGATATAAATAAAATGCTTAATGCTTGGGGTGAAATCGATTCTACTTACACCACTTTTTTAAAAGCTCTTGACTTTATTTCTATTTAGTTTGAATATGGGCAATTAATTAATGGTGGTTGGCTTAGGTTGTTTTAATCTTATTTCCAAAGAAGTAGCCACAAATCTGCACTAAAGGGTTATATTTAAACGTCTATGTATAAGACATCAGGAACACCGCAGAGTCCCTTTTCCCGTGACATAGATGATCTTTCCTTTTGTGAATGGATTTTTTTATGATATGCTAATATAGTTAAATAGTTTGTATTAACATTGGTAGGTAACCTATTACTTGTTACAAAACAAAATAATAAATTTGAGATTACACTCAAAATTAAGCTGGCAGATTTTTAAATATATCAGTACAAAAGGAATACTGTTATCTAAATACATTGAATATTAAAATCCTTAAAGTTGTCCTAAACCAACATAATAGCGGTTGTGCGTAGGCAACTTTAAAATGTCATTAAAATTGTTTTGTCCCCTTTTTGTGGACATTTTCAGTTCCTGTATTGTTTGCTATTAGCTGTTGATAATATTATAGAAATCGATTTTTTTTTAATAGGTATTAATGTGCGCGAGGTCACAGCTTCAACTAAGGTTAACCGTTACCTCCGGTCAAAAAAATGCCATAATTGTTTATTAACCATTAAAAAATAATATCCATCGACATTCACACTGCGCTAAACATTGCCAACCTTCTTTTTCTGTAATTAAATACATAGAAACACTCAGTCCCATACAAATAGACATGTTCATGCACACAAATGTTTGTAGTGCCAAACCCGGAACCCTTGGTGCAATAGCCGACGTCTCAACCACGACACCTTATGGATGAAAACATAAATGATGAAACTTTCACTTAGGTGCACACGGGTAAGCACGTGAGGCATTCAAACACAGGTGGTACCTATGTTATATTATTTGCAATTGTCTAACCATTCCTACCCGTTAAACGAACTGTGTCTTCGTCGCATATTCTACATGTGACTTATGATTTATAAATTGAGTAAAAGAAAACAAACAAATTTCTTTGAACTTACTTCACACGGTGAACAACGGAACTTAAGCGTGAACTCATTCAAATTGAAAGGCTGCAAACAAAAGAGCTTTCCCCTTTGAGGTAACTTCCATGTCGGCTGATTTCAGAAACAGATGTTTAAATACGTAGAAAATTATGACTATTTACTATATTCAAACTTACTAATAATATAAATGAGAAAGTGTGTCTGTTTGTCTATCTTTCAACGCAGAACGGAGCTACGGATTTGTTTATTATTTTTAGTGAGATAGTTAAAGGGATAGAACATAGGCTACTTTTAGATTTTTCTAAACCGTGACTTACTGGAAATAGGGGTTGGAAATTTGTATGGAGCATACGTCAATGAAGAAGTGGGCGTTCTATACAAAATAGTCGATATTATCCTAGACTTGATTATTTTATCGGTTTATAAATTTATGCTACCGAGTCTTTGACCACTGATCTACCGAATATAATGCAGTGCATAGAGGCTTATTTTGCCATCGTTTTGTATAAATGTTTTGTCGATAACTATGTGATTCCTTACATAAATGAGCAATAATGTGTCAATCATACGATAACTTGTTGTCCCAAATAAGTCTAACATTGATACCTATTGTATGAACATGAATTGGAAAGTCACTATTATATGTTCCATTAAACAGAAACACGTACCTTTGATGTATCTATGTAACAAAAAAGTACAGTACCTACTTTTTGTACATTTTAAAAACGGTTACAGGACAAAGAGGGAAAATAAAACCATCCATTAAATTTTACGTTTTCTTAATTGCTTTTAATCATTTATAACATTACAATGACATTGGATCCGTAAAGGTACAATTGTGGTTCAAATACTGTAATAACACTGATGTAGAGAATGAAAGTTTTCATGAATGAACTATGAAATGTTCGATGGCTACATTACGAATATAGTAACAATAAAAATTTGGCTACCTTAAAAGAGGGATTGTTTTCATATATATAAAGCTCCTTTAATATATACTGTATTTTAACATTAAATTTAATAAAGATAGTGAAATTATACAAAGAAAGATTTTTTCCAATTAGAACATAAGCCATTTTGATACGCTTTTTATAGATTGGATACAAAATTAAAAAATATAATTAAATATAACAGAAGCATATACTAAACAAGGATTTTGAAGTAGATTGAAAGTCCAGCCTATTTTCAACCTCAGTAAAGTCTTTTGAGAAAATATACCTACGTAAACTTAAAGTACCTGTAACTTCTTTTTCTTTCAAAAATACAAAAACTGTTTTGGCATTTGACAATGTTCATTTAATACTAACATTCAGATTCCTAATGAATTCGAATTATGAGAGCATAGACAACAAATCTTATATTACCACAGACAAAAATTGTTATTAATAAGGTTGTTAACATTGAGTCCAGTACATAGTGTGTAATCATGAACATTGATAGTGATTGATTCAAAGACCCGGCTGTTGCGCCACATCTCCTCCTGGCATAGCCAGCCACGCTGGTATGTCCGGCTTCTGCAAAAAACAGTGATACTTTAGGACAATGCTTAAAAATGTGCCTACAAAATGTTTGTTTGTTTTTAGTGCGGGTCCGATGGAGTAGCGGTTAGTACCTAGTATCAGTCGGTCGTAGGATGGGTGAAGAAGAAATATTATCTCTTTCCCACTCTGGAGCACCCTTAGGTTCGTTGCATAAGTTTTTTGGACTGAGAGTCATTTACGCCCGGCATTTGTCCGGTGAAGCTGTGCTGGCTACTTGCAGCCAATAGCGATAAGTCATTCAGAAAAAAAGAGCCCCCCAATTCTTTGGAAGGTAGTTAAGCCGTTTGTCCCGACAACTTTATAAGGATGCTAGTCGTTAATATCCACCGATCCGCACTGGGCCCGCGTGGTAGGTTAATACCCTCTAAAGACAAGTGTGGGAAGTCCTGTGCCCTGTAGCAGCATATTGTAGGCTGATGATGATATGAATTGTTACTATTATAAAAATAACTTTCAAATAAAATAATCCAGCACGGTTGGAATCGCAGGTCCAATCGCTTGCTGTCTCAAATGTTATTTTTATCTTGTATTTAATTACCTAACAGCGTGTATATTATAGTAATAGTGTTAAATAATATTTCCTAGATATCTTGTAAAGTACTGTTGCTATTATTGTTGTGAGCGGTTACGTAGCGTTTTTATTATTATCTTCTTTTCAATTTGCTTATCAATATCTATCAAATCTCTATCAAGTGGAATACATAAGCTGGTTCCAGCCTTAATATTCCACTGTTTTTGCATATTGCACAGGACTTGGTTTTCGGTGGATTGGGTCGTAATCCAACCAGCGGGCTAAAAGTGGGACTTTAGCTATAAGAAACGTCTGCCATCCTAAGATAATCTATGACCAACGGCTTGACATGCTTCATGAAGATAGGAAGATCTCGAAATGATATTTTTGGCCACCAATCTGATGGACGACTATTGCGAAAGTTGCTTAACTTATGCAATCATCACCGAAAACACTAATCTATTTCATGGAGCCCTAGATAACTACAATAATAATAAATATTCACTGACATTCACACAGCGCCATCTAGCCCCAAATTAAGCATTAACCTATAATATGGATAATAAACAACGGTTTATAAATATAAAATAAATAAATGTCTACTTTTGTTCACACAGCGTCATCTAGCCTCAAGTTAGGCTGTAACTTGATTTTCATTTTCATGCAGACCAATGTTTGTATTACCTGGAGATCGAACCCGAAAACCTTGGCGTAATAGCGACGTCAAATTTTCAAACTAGACTAACACTAACTTACTGAATCCTAATATAAAAACAAAACATAGCCAGTTTCATTGAAGAACGTTATGATAGGATATCCTGATATCTTAAATCAATACCGTATTGACTTGCAAAGTTGAAATTCGCCGGCTTCCAATAAGCGAGCCATCCATTTTTATAATGTCGCTGAAAGAAGGCTATTGCGATTGTAAAGGCCACAATATGAGATAGAGTTGAATATTATGCCAATACTATTGAGTACCCCGGTTTATGTGCTAGCTCGAGAACTCCATTGTTGTATTTTATATTATTAAAGTGTAACTGACACTGTAATGACATTCTTAAACATAAATGTAAGGAGATTATTGGAACATGGGTCCATTCGAAAAATTAAGACATTGAATCCCATGGTTATATTCAGACTTTTATTAAATTGGATGTCGAAGGAAATAGTTACTCACCAAAAACATTTCATGTAAAATATTACAAAAATGACCACATATGGTTTTCCTTGTGAAAATATATCTCGTGTAGAGTCAACCTAACTATACCGGGCCTTACTTCAAAAAATTCTACTCATCTTTCAATTACAGGATGTAATTTCTGAAGTAAGTAGATAACTTCAATTGAGGCTTCGTATGTTGAATGAGTCTATTATTAACATCATATCATGAGAATATGAACTTAATGGTACATCGGAAACCAACTATGAGAGTAAAAAAAAACGACGAAACATTTCGATAAAAGGTAGTGCCTTGCGCTTGACTTGGCTCGTCTTAGCGTCAGATTTAAGTGTGGGGGTCATGTTTCAGTAGGAATTGGCGGCCTCGATCGGAATGATAAATACGGCCTCACAGAAAATATATATATCATAAGATATATAGAAAGTCATGTGTATAATTTAATGATTCTTATTAGTTTAAAGCTCAGTAATACAAATTAGAAAACGAGTATTTCCCGCGCGAAACCTACTGTCAAGAGAGCGATATTAGTGACGTGACATTACTCTTCAATTGATTAGGGATGGGTAACATTGGTCGTTTTTTTCGTCTTACAATATGGAGTACCAAATTCAATAAATATACATTTAAGTGGTTTTATTTCTACCAATTTACTTTTTAATTATAACTACAGTATCAAATACCAACATTATGACGATATTCAAATCGAATACTCGTATTAAACATTCAACCGAGCGTTAAGCTCACATGCGTTAAGTAAAATGTTATAAAGTCGTTATCACGGCTAATTAACTTTATTGAACAAAATGTTATTACCAGTACAAGAATTTTCTTATTTGAAAATTAATATTGAGATACAAATTAACTTATGTGATGGGAAATACTGAAGTACTGCAATCTTTCAAATATTTAAACGTAGTATGTGTATAAGGGTAATATTAAGTAAAACAAATTTTAATATTAAATTACTGCTAAATAAGTATGAGAATACTGTACATACAGATTTGTTGACTACATAATTTATAGGTACAAAAGAAATTTTCTACCTACTCATAGTTTCATCTAAAATATTCAGACTTGAAGAATAATGCTTAGTATTCTTCAAGTCTGAATATTTTAGATGAAACTATGAGTAGGGATGAAACGATACCGTTGAAGAATCGATACTTTTACTCGATACTGAATCGGTCGTCAAGTATCGATACCTACTCGGTATCGATTGAAAAGTATCGATACTTACTCGTATCGAATAGTTTCTGTGCAAATTTCAAGTTAAAACTTTAAGAAGTGTTCAAATTCTTATTTATAACATTTACTACAAGAATGGTACTAAAAATATATATTTTATAAATGTTTGCCTATTAGATTAATTATTGAAGCAATTATTGTTGCGCCAACTTTGCAAGGAACCCTTTCGCAAGGTCCAAAGTTAGTACCTAGTTTGAATAAATGAGTGACGAAATAACCAAGCGTTACGCGACTCAGGCTTCAAATCTATCCATTCCTCCGATCGCTAAGAATTTTAAGGTGCAGGCTGGAATAGCCAAATAAATTGAACTTTATCGGCTTTCTAGGAGCACTTTCACTTCTGTGAGTGGTTTGTGTTGTGACCGAAACCAAAATCTTCAAAAATTGATTCATTTTCAGATGCACAGGTTGAAATTTTCACATAATTTATATTATTATTATTGTATGAAGTTGACTGATTTTTTGTTTGGTTTTGCTATATTTTTGACATAAAATTATTCTTTAAAATTTTGACCTTAAGTGACGCCTTAAAAAGGGTACAAAATCAAAAGCACGAGCATACTACTATGTCACTTTGACATAGTAGTACGTCATACATATTATAGCAAGTGACGTGATTATGAATGGAAATTTTGCCCATCTGACGCGATGGCAAAAAATTGCCGCGGACATTTTTTGAGAGAGATTGTGCATCAAGTTAATTTATTGTTTATCTACGCTATTGAATCACAATATAGATAGAACGAGCACATTTTAAAACTGTCAGGTTGGTACATCACATTGGTCGAATAATCTCTATTAATTTATAAATTTACCGAGTAGAAATAGTTCATTTATTTTAAGGGAAACGATATATAAAACCCTTATTGACGAAACAGATATAAAGTGGTTTCAGTTAGGACAAACCTTTTGATAAAACGATGCTCACTCTCTGAATACTAGTAGAAAAGGTAAACAACGCAAAAAGATCAAATAAGCCGCAGAAGACTGGATTAGTTTCATTTCTCCTAAACGAACTTTACATGTTTTAATTTAATTGGTTGTAATCTAATAAACAAATTTTGAAGGCATAGTAAATACGTAAAATAAGGTTTGGCCATGAATTTTAATGTGATAATCGACGACTTGTTATTTAAAACGTAACGAAGTACCTTGATTAGTAAGTTTAAACAAGATTGTATCTTATGCTTAAGCAGTAACAAGGTTAATTTTGTTTGATCAATTAGCCAATTAATCAGGTGCCAAATTAAAGTAATTATGTGTATCAAAATTAGGATTAAAATAAATTGAGATCCTTCACAAGTAATTGATTTAAGATAATCTCATTACACGCGAGATATTTTTAATAATTATCGATTAATTAGGTTATAATTCCACGCGTGTGTTTATATTTCACATTAATAAAACTCTGGTTTCTCCGGTGTTATGATGTTTACCATCGATTGTGTGGTTGTTGTGTTTTATCGCAAAAAGACTCTCCACCGAGGGGCACGAGCCTACCCGTATAGAGTGCTAGGGCCTTAGTCGGCCACGCGGGCCTAGTGCGGATCTCTTCGCAGGCTGGCAGGATGAAGGTTTCCTCACTATGTTTTCCTTCACCGTAAGAGCGTCGGATAACGTACTTATAATTTTGAAAATTTTAAAACACATTGGTATGTGGCGGGATTTGAACCTCAGCCATCCCGTTAGGAGGGCGACAGTCCACACCATTGAGCCACCGACGCTCATTAACTACATTAACTCATAACAATCATGTTGTGTTTGCATCATTGCCTAAAAATCAAATCTATGACGAGGTATAAGAACCACATCGTCGGGTTTTAAACGGAAGAAATAAGTTTTAAATGATTTTGAGGTTTTATTTTAATAGCCGCCAAGAAGTGTTAGCAACATGCCATTGCCTGTTTAGGAGGTGCAAATAAAATATTTATTTTAACAAAACAATACGACACATCGATCTGTGGTCCGACGACAAAAGAACCGATGAAACAGAAAGAAAAAATAAAATGTGTATCGGCAACATTTCACAATAAAATATAAAGGTCTGCTCCCAAAAAAGGTTCAGCTGTCTCATGCATGAGAGACAGCCTCAAAAATTGCTTATGTACAAGCGTACATAAATGAAGGTACTATATAAATATCTATAATACATGAATATAGACACAAATAGGATTATAATATGTTATAATAATAATAACATTTATTCATAAAAAGGTGTGTGTGATCGCGTGCGTGCGTGCTATTGTGCGAGCGAGCGTGCTTGTGTGTGTTATGTGATGCTTAACTGGATACATATAACATCAGCCTATAACGGCCCACTGCAGAGCACCGGTCTTCCTACACAGCATAGCTATGGAGAGATTGCCGTAATTTCACGCTCAGAAAAGTATAGGGAACTTCTTTAAAACATTGTTTTATACCATGTCTGTTTGACCCGTTTATTACTTTGTAATTGAGCCATTTATGACTTTTAAAACCAAAGTTCGCCAGGATCATGATCAGGATTTAATCTAAGTATTAACAACTGCAACTTACTTCGAGATCTTTAGCCCAGTTCGTGAAGCTCTCCGAACGCTTGCCGTACCTGTGAACAAAAATTAGTTTAAATATACTTTAAAAAGAAAATTTAATTCGACGATCCATTTGGTGCAATGGTTAAGACGTTGACTACTACACCAAGGGTTCCTGGTTCAATCCCCGTGCAGAAAAAAATTGTGCATGAACATGTCTTTTTTTATTAGTCTGGGTGTTTTTATGTATAATATGCGTGTATTTATAAAAAAGTATAAAAGTATGTTTATCCGTTATTTAGTATCCATATTACAGGCTAATGCTTAGTTTGGGGCAGATGGTGTTGTGTGAATGTGAATTGATAATTATTTATTTAAAATAGCAAATTCCCTGTAATTTCTGTGACGCCAGAATTTGGCTTTATATTGAAACTATCAAATAATTTGTTATTTTCAAAATTCTATGACATGCACTAAATAAAGTGACAGAAACAAATTTGTATAATTAAGTAGCTTTTAGTTAAATCATAACTCTACTTGTATTCCTATCATATTATTAAACTTCCACAACCATAAATATGAGCACCTTCGTACTGGCAAATCTGCCGTAGTCAACTTCGTTGTTTTTTTAACAAGTGTACACCATAAATTTCTCATTATTTTCTCCTTTGGCTTTCCTCTAACTGTGGTTTTCCCTTTTCAACTCATCCGTTTTGCGATCATTATCATTCGTCATTCCATTTTCGTTTTTCATATTATCACCCATTCACGGCAAAGAAAAAGTCTGATGATTTTATTACAAACACATCTCAAGAATCATATAAAGCTACTTGATACGCTTTGAATCAAATACGTGTATTTCATTAATATTCCGGGATTAATTACAGTTAAAATTAAATTACCTAGCACTTTTGATCAGATGCAAATTGGATCTTTTGCGGTCGTAGCTGCACTTCTCACTAATCATACCAGTATACAAAGTGGAATCATAACTTTACGCCTTATGAAGAAGTTTGATACAGTAATTGAAAGTGTGAGATGAAAGCATTCATACATAAAAGCCTAACCCAAGTATTAGCACGTGATACTGGCATAAGGCAGGGAATATGAAGAACCGATGGCCATGAAACAGAATGGTTCTCTAGTGGCTTTCATGGAACATAAAAGTGAAGGCTGAACGCTAAGATGAATGGATGATTTGGTTAAAGAGCTACGTAGTTGTACGCCATGCCTAAGCGGTGAAAACTTCGCGATCACCACAGTTGCCACTGAATAAAGAAGTTAAAATCAGAATCAGTTGAGGTTGTATTAAGGATCAGTAGAACGAAATCCCTGGGTAATATTTAAGATCGCTTCATAGATTTTTAACTTGACTGTCTTGAAAACAGAATAAACTGTTAACATACCGTTTTTCCTGATTAACTAGAAAATAGAAACTCGTAAATAGATACCATAGAGTAGACCTAGATTTTTATTCTCTCTTTTTTGATTAACCCCTTTCTTGTGTTGTTCTTAGTATCTTACGAGGTAAGTACTTTAGTTATTAATTTTGCATTTTGTTCCTTAATTTATAATAAAAACTTATATTTCTTAAAAATATTAACAATAATCTTAAGCATGATTGAAAATATATTTTTAGATACATCTTTTAGTTTGAATAGATACTCCTTTTATAAGTGTTTCATTATTAGCTGCACTTGCTTTTTCACAGCTTCATTTGTGAATTATTTTCATTGAAGTATCTTTTAAAGACCCTTCAAACAGATTTCCCCGTTATAAATATAATATTAAATTTAGATTTAGTACTGGTTGCTGCTTAATACTTTGCTGTTGCTCATTTGTAAACTACATATATCGGGGTAGATATAACTATGTTGGAGTTTTTTTAAGTTTAAAAAGCACTTATTCTAAAAGTTCGTAATGTATTATATGTAAGGAATACTTCAAACTATAGCTACTTTTAACTAAGTTCATACGAGAATCTCTCCGGAACAGCAGCTACTGAATTTCAAAGGTAAGGTTCCCTTACTTACGGTGCCTCATTTCCGGTTCGTACATTAGCAAGACCATGTAGCTGTTGCTAATATTATCAAAGGCTAAAAATGAAACGAAAACTTATAGCAATATCTCTAAATATTATAAATCAGAACTTGAACATTAGTAAGTTGTAAAAATAAATGCAACGTACATGAAGAAAATAATTTTCAAATTATGTTATTAGTTAACCAATGCTAGTTGAGTGCAAAAAGATTGAACATGCAATTATTCTTCCAGAAAACCTTCATTATTTAAAAAAATATGAAAGAAATATACTTGTTAATTAAAGTTGTTACAATCAGCTTAAAAGACTAAATTTCTTGTTACAAGATTAGACATAAAAAGTGTAATACAATTCAAGGTGTTACGACACAGAGTTTTGGGTTTTTCAGTCAGTGAGCTGTATACAAATTTAACAATATTTATTTCTGTTTTATTGAAATTTTACCGTCTTAATGGTTTTTAACTCATATTAATAATTTTCGTTTGTACGAAGCAAGTAAGGGCAGTACTAATAATTTTTAGGCTATAAAGATTTTTTTAATAATGTTTCTATCCAACGATGGTTAAGATTCATTAAAGTATGTTGAAAGCTTTAATGTATTACCACGGCCATCGCGTTATTATATAAAGTTACCACCTTCATTTGGATAACGCTTACACACAAACATATTGTGTTTCATACTAGTACTTTAATATTAAAATAATTATGCAAATACATCACGTACTCTACGTGAGTAGTTTTAAGCCGTATCAAAAATTACACGCAACGTGATCTCTAAAACGTGGGAGAAACTTAAGGCATTTCACCTTGCCTTATAATATTTAAACTGACACTTGATTTCCTGCTTTTAGGACCACTTTTACTATATTGAATGACTATGCCAAAAGTTCCACGCTTGTCACCTACTAACCCTTTATCCACCGCAGCCGTATAAATTCAACAGACATAATAGATTTTCGATTGTATCTGGAAATACGGCACTTAACAGGTTAAAGGTTAAGTTGAATGAGAGAGCCTACTACCTTTTTCTGCTTAATGTTTTCCATAAGCCACCTACCTAAGCTGCCTCTTTAGACACTCACGAGAAATGCGGAGGTGGTAAAGAAATCTGCCATCACTACGCGGCAAGAATACAGTTGCTTCACCATCGTTAGTTTGAAAAGTAAGCAGTCTTTTGTTTTATATACTTTTCTTCGAGCAAATACTTCATAGTAAAAAATGAAGCAAAAATCTTCCCCTCCATGTTTTAGTTGCCAGCTCTGTAAGCTCTTCGATATCTGACATGAAATCTGCTTGTGACCGCTAACAACATTAATTGATAAACATTTCCCAGCATCAAACCCTAAAGACACGTGCAAGTAATCAATGCAATTAAATAAAAAGTTTTTTACCTGTTTGCTATCACGTTCCATTTTTGTTCAGAAAAACCTTACCTTGATCATGCGGAGAAAAAATATAGAGTATTCTTATACATAAATATTATATAACTCATTCTACAGAAAATGTCGCGTAAAATTACAAACATGTCCTACACTGTCATGCAAACATCAAAATGCTAGAGGAGTGACATTGGTCGGGATCGGTAAAATGCGGGTAACATCGACTATCGTACCTTGGTCGGGTGTGGTAGGAGTAAAGGCGGTCTAGGTTCTGCAGCTGGATGAGCCGCATCGCCCGATCTAACAATTGCGGATCGACGCGGTCCCCTTGTCCGGTGTTGCGACGATCGATCCTGCCAATATATCGTTATCGATGTTATATAATCACGCTCATCACTAGAAGAGGGCTTCGAAAGACTTTTTTTCGGAATGACGTATCGCTGTTTTCCACAGGTGGCCTTCACAGCTTCACCAGACAATTGAAGAGTGCTGATGGCTTTCAGCCCAAATAGAATTGACCAAGATACGATATCGATATTTAAGTTTGATTTTACTTTATTTTGAGACATGATTCAGAGAGGATAAACTTCTATTCCATTGAATATTTCTAATCATAGGCTTTATAAATATTTAGGTATGGAAACAAGTTTTAACGTTGCCTATTCCTATAGTTTTAACGTTGCCTATTCCTATAGTTTTAAGGTCAAATATTTTGGCAAATTCACGGAGGCATCATTAGATAGAGAAAGCCGATGAAAACTAATAAAACTAACGATGTCACTGCGTACCTATTAATTACTACGTCCAAAACGTGATAATCATATGTATACATACTCGATAGTGACAATTTTTTTTAATCTACTTAATATTGTAACAGACTTTCCTGGCGAACACAAATGGATTTAATTTTGTACTTTGCCGCTGATTATATTCTCTTGGCCATTGTTTTCTATTCCACAAGATGCACCACGCACTCCTCTACTTCTACTGCTAGAAGAGCCTTAGTAGTCCTCACGGCCAACCTTTGAATATCTTCATAGCAAGCGCAGATTACCTCACAATGTTTTCCTTCAGGCAACGTATAGCGTGCATATAATTAAAAAACATTGGTACGCGGTGGGATTTGAACTCACCCTCAAATTGGAAGGCAACAGTCCATACCAATCAGCCACCGACACAATTTATAAATTGAATATTTTAAAACCAAGATTTAATTGCTTAAACGTACTTTTTAAAAGACCCATCTTTTATATTTTTTCCCTGTATGGCTCATAATATATATGCATAGTGCATCGCTTATTAATCCTCCAATAATCATGCGAAATAAAACGACGAAATTGCAATGTCATTTATAAGCATTAACATCGGCCAGAAAAACCTAAACTCATATGAAATAAGAAACTTTTTACTGGAACCAACCCTATCTTTTGACTGCAATGAAGTAATAAAGTAATAGCTAACACGCCTTACCCAAAAATATTGTTCATTTTAATATTTCAATACCCGTCTATTATTTCACATGGGAATATCGAAATTAGTTTCTTTGTTTTCCGTACAATATGTGTAAATCGACACGGGGGGGTATTCGTGTGTGTATCTGATATATTTCCAGAACGGTAATACTTAGCGAACTTAAAAAATATGGTTTTCTATTTAATAGTCATGAGTTCTATATATTTTATTATTCCCTTTATTGCAAAAGTACTTGGGCGGCGGTGTTTACAATCAGGTCGGCGCCGTCTTCTGGTAAACGATTTCATACAAAAATAAAAATAATAAAATTGACTATATATGTTGAGTTGTAGAGTATATTGCTTGTCCTACAGTCTGCATTGATATACAAATAGTAATATCCGATATACAGATACTTATATCCGATCTGCAACCTTATTGCCGATTTTTTTTCCTCATGTACCGATTTTAAACAAATCTTACCTGGGAACACTACTACGACCCTACTCCTGTAGTCATGTTATATAAACCTGTCCATCAACCTTGAAGTTTCGCTAAA
The DNA here is from genome assembly GCA_019425675.1 of Leucinodes orbonalis. NCBI lineage: Eukaryota > Metazoa > Arthropoda > Insecta > Lepidoptera > Crambidae > Leucinodes > Leucinodes orbonalis. The sequence goes on along the minus strand of PQWD01001607.1, from coordinate 97,174 downwards.
ATCGTCATCATTACAGCTTAAAACAGAAACTTAGGTCTCCTATATTATATTTGACGACCCATTTGGTGTTGCGGTTGAGAGGTCGGCTGCAACACCAAGGGTTCCGGTTTCGATCCCCGGGCAGAACAACATTTGTGTGCATGAACATGTCTGTTTGTAATGGTCTGGGTGTTTTCTATGTATATATTTACAAAAAATATGTATATAATTATGTTTATCAGTTGTTTAGTACTTATAATACAGGTTTCACGCTTAACTTGGGGCTAGATGGCGCTGTGTGAATGTCAGTAGATATTTATTTATTTATTTATCCTATAATAAATGATTTCCGTATCGTTCGTGCCTCAATAGTAAAATTTGCACTAATGCACTCATTCGTTCTGTTTTATGGTTGATTTTAATTGGTGACACCATCAGACAATTCATTCAACTATTTTATAACCAATTTTAACCATTTACATTGAAGTTAAAAGCAAATACCAAATTTTGCAGTAGGATTGTAGAGAGTGTCGTAATGTCAAGGAAATTAGAGAAATTGAAGCCCTGAAAGTAGCTCTGTTTGTGTGAATCTAAATTTAAACTGTCCTATCCTGACACGATCGTACTCATTATTAAACGTCCCCACCGAGCATGAGCCTACCTATATAGGGTGTATAACCCTTAGTCGTCCGTGCGGGCCCAGTGTGGATTACCCAACTTCACGTACAAACTTTGAATCTCTTCGCAGGCGTGCGCAAGTTTCCTCACTATGTTATCCTTCACCGTAAGAGCGTTGGATAAACGTACATATAATTTTAAAAGTCATAAGGAGAATAGCAACGCAGGTTCATTGTGCGAATGTGGAAGGATACACGAGGCGGGGACGACACAGAAGGACTTGCTTTGACCAAATTGGTCAAGTTCTTAAGAAGAGGAATAAAAGAGCTTGTATGAATAGATTGATGGATGTGATTGAAGGTAGGGAAGTTTGTCAGGACCGCGCAAAGCGCCGTTCCATCATCTCTGCCTCCCCCTCTGAGACAAAGGTGAGCTTTATTGATTTATTATTATACGTGTTGGGATTTGAATCTGCGCCCTCCAGATTGGAAGGCCCACATCAATGAGCCACCGACGCTCGCTATCATACTAGTCCATTTTAATGTCAGCTAAAATTTTAGCTGTCATCCTAACGCAATATCCCCAGGCATGATAATGTCGGCAAGAAATTTAAGCCTTTTGTTACCCAAAGGTCACCAAACGGCTCTAATTATTGTGTTATGTTTTCCCGTCCTAAAGAGATCTTAATTGAATATTATGTAAAATAAATAAATAAAAAACGTTTCTGTACTGATTGTTTTGTGTAACATATACCTACTTAAACCTCAAAAGAGGTAACAATCACAACGCAGTTGATATACAGTAATCTTAATAAAAAAAGAAATAAAATTCTACTTCATATTATAAACAAATATCAAAAGTCATCCATGTTTGACGACCCATTTGTTGTAATGATTAATTGGTCAGCTACTACACCAAAAGTTCCAGGTTCGATCCCCCGGCAGTACAAAAATTTGTGTGTATGAACCCATTAAATCTACTACTCAGGTTTTTACAGTTTAAAAACAACTTTTTATCTCATAACGGTGAGTTTTTTAGGGTTAATAACCCTATACTAATACTTACTTTTTTTGTTGCAAAATGTTGAAAAGAATTACGAATACCGCTTTTTATAGTTTCCAAAACAAATATACCGACATCTTTAAGAGCAACCAACCAATTTAAATTGTGTACTTAAAATCTATGCTTCGCTATCTTTATATCAACACTCAAACACCAAGCATTGCCTGTAATTAACAGGCAAATACTCGCGAAAGATGTACAGGAAAAAACTCATAAACGCCAATACAAAGTGGCATCGCAAAGGCAAATGTTTACGCAGAACTCTGTTAAAATACACCCCTTCATAAAGTTGCGCCAGTAAATGACTCAATATAAGGTCCGGTCTCTCAGTTGAAATATTTTAAAAGTTGTGCCGACATTAAGGAGTATTTTTGCGGGAAGCATTCAGAAATGAGAAATGGCGAAGTTGAATAATGCAAAACTAGACAGTCCCAGATCTCAAATAGTCAGGAATTCGATGAATATTGGCACAAATGAAAATCGACGTAGAGTCACTGTCAAGAGAAATGCAGTCAGAGATTTCTTCTGTTCTACATTATAAAGTAAACGGAATTGCCCGTTTATTGACCTTGTGGTAAGCAAGATGCAGTGTTCAAGGAAATCTTTGACACAAATGACGTTAAGTATCTAATATTCTAATAAAATAAAAACACTAGCTACAAAGGCCTCGAAAAGATTGATATTTTGCAATTTCAGAACTATTATTGGTCTCCTTTAATGCCGCACTGTCATGGTCAAGCGTATCACCTGATGGTAAGCATCAGGTGAACGACCTTCCTGTTCACTTGATAACATAAAAAAGTAAAATAATTTATACTTTCGAACGATTTATTTAACTGTTTAAATGACAAGGTTAAAATAAGCAAATTGACATCGCCATCTTCGTTTACTGTGACGAGATCGTTAAACATCATTAGGCGTCGCTTTATACTAATTAATGACTTGAAAATATTTAAAACCTCTTGCAATACTTTGATTATTCAATACACAACTAAAACTCTCACTGAATATCAATCCCTTAAACTTTTTCAAATAAAATGCAATAACTATAAAAAAGTGTCGCATCACCCGTAACTAATGCACTTTAATCTCCGCTTAGCTGATTCCGTTGGAGTGTCACAATATTGGTACAAGCTTAGTTGTACTATCTGTGATATTAGCAATCTAATCGGAGTGTTAAACTACTTGATAACATGCGACATAACTAGCTACAATCAGGCCTTCATTACCCGGCGCAAGCAACCGTTAATGTCAATATGTAGGTATAACTGGCCTAATAGGGATATTTCCTATCATTTGGGCCAATTACAAATCTATGTTTGACTTGTTAAGTTGTTGCTATAATAATTCGATCCTGTATTGAATACGTCATTATAGAGACGTCGCTATTCTTTGTAGATAGATTCATTAATAAAATGCAGCTAATTCAGTGATTCGTCACACAACACGTTTGTCCAATTAGGACACAAAACGGAATGTTTAATTTTTCTCGATGCGTCCCGGTCAGTTCTATTTTTATTTCTAAATTAATTTTGCAAAGAAATATAAGCAAATACTTGTAAAAATTAAATTATTAATTATATAAATTAAATAACAATATTAGTAAAAAAAATTGTCCATGTGAATAACTACCAAAGGTCTTCAGAAATGGGTCGGTTCAAAACGTCCGTTTCCATTCGACCCTTAACAGTACAGTTATAATGATCAATCATAAGATAATCCCCATTTATTATCTTTCGCATTGATAAATTATCAATATTTAATAAATGAAAATTAGTTATTTTTGTAGATTTCCTCTCATATGACCTGATACGACATCCCATATCTTAAAAAATGTCAATCCTTTTAGGCTGCAGCAATGAACATATAAATCTATAGACATGCATACACTTGAAAAACTCTCGGCAGTTGAGTAAAAAAGAGTCGAACATTATTTATTCATTAATTTCCCACTGTCATGGCCAACAGGTGTAACGCGTAGGTTTTTGTAACCCGCTTGATTCCGATTGATCGATTGAGTGGAACGCCAAACCCTTTGGCCTGCGGCGAAAAAAATGAACAAACTTATGGTCATTCGTCAAAGAATAACGAATATAATCAAACGATAACATCCAATGTTTTCATTTCATAAGCGTCCACGCTACGCAATTGTGTGACGATCCTGCGGCATTAGCATGTGGGTTTATATTTAGGGTTTTATTCTAAAATATTTGTGTACTCGTGATATTTTGTAGGTGTATTGACATGGGAGAAAGTCTCAAATCTAAATGTGCTTGCTCATTGGAACACAAACATTTAGAGGAAAATCATTGCTGTTTAATTTTCTTTACATTTTCTCGGAGACACCGTGTATAAAGTTTTTGACTGATGGAAAATCAGACGTAATAGTAAATCTGCTACCAACATTCCACGGGTAAGGGATATGGCTAATTGCGTGAAAACCCCAACAATATTTATATGTCCCGCCACAAAAATTACGCTTTTGGAATCGGAGCGTCCTGAATTAGACTGCAAGATGAAAAAATATGGTATTAAATTCACAGGATACTGTAATTAAGTTCTTAAAGTTACCGTATATAACTGCACTATGGTATTTTTTTCGTTAATACTGGTGCAAAGAAGTAATTAATACAAATAATCTTATAACACAGAGTTTTGGAACGTATATTGTACGTGTTGAATTGAGAAGAAAAATTGGAATTAAAATAAATACATTAAGAATAACGGTTTCATATTTTAATAATTCTAATAGTTAGTGCTATGAATGCAACTAGTGTTTCCAATTTGTAAATACAAAAAAATAACTTTAATGGCTCACGACCTAAAGTGAGTCTTGGCCTCCGAACGAGAGACTTCCATATAAATATTTGGTCAAGGTAAAAACTATGATTATACATTTAGTTAGCAAATACAGCGAGATTACTGCAAAATAATGTTGAATAAACGTTTAATAATAGTTTCAGCCAAAGGTTTCCTTTCAGTTTCACAAAGGTGCCTACACTGAACGAAATTTCACGATTACAAGAATGACTATAGCGAAAGGTACGTATTCGTTGAAACATTCTTGAGATAATAGTATACAAAGAAAAATATAAATGGAAATCCGATCGGAATGGTGTGGCTTTTATGTGGCTTGAAAGGAAATTATGCTAAACAGCTAACTACATAGTAGGTATGATTCATAACACAATTTCCCTTTTTCCTCGATGTGATTGCTTTTCCTTATTTTTCCTTTTGAAAAAATATTGTAAATTTAAAAGCATCAGTGGCTCATTGGAGTGAAAGCCTTCCGATCTGGAAGGCGCAGGTTCAAACTCCGCCTGATAGTAATCATCATCAGCTCATTAGACGTCCCCACCAGGCACGAGCCTATCCGTATAGGGTGATTAGGCCTAAGTCGTCCACGCAGGCCCAGTGCGAAATAATAAGAAATAAAATAGAAAAAAAAAATTAACGTATAAAATAATAATAGTAGACTGTATAATGAAATAATGATGGAACATCTTGTGGCATCTTGTTTAAAATATTAGAATAACCGGTGGTCGAGGACTAGCTAGTGTGACTAGTGTAAATAACTAGCCCCTCAAATAATAGTTTTTCTATTGATATTCCACGATAGCTTTGGACCATTATTTTTAATGAATGGTATAATGTACTATATTTATATAGGGATTAGCATCATTTTACACGAGTATTTAGTAAAAGGTTTTTATCCTCGAGTACTTATGACTTCTACCATTTGAAAATGAACAGATGGCCCGATGACTCGGTTAAGCTGGCGGGTACATGGATATCGTGAGCTATGGATCAATGAAATCATTAGGGAAGTTTTTAGTTCAGCTGATGAGATAATGATGAACTATCATCATTACAGCATTATGTCAACAGCTGTATAAGATTTCCATGTTTTTAGTAAAAAGCTTCACATGATTAGAAATCATTAGAGACCTAACATCTGTTGTCTCGGGTGACGGGCGCAAAGCAGTGTTGACGCAAAAAGTAATGACTACCTTTCACTGCTTTTGCCATAGTCTGGCATATCACTTACCACCAGGGTAACCAGATAAATGCACTGACCGTCCATTCACTTATGACACAAAAAAAACCTTTTCAAAAGAAAATGTTAATTTATATTTACGACATATTTGAATATACACAATAGTCTCTAAACGACATCAGAATAGCTAAGTTTGATATAGGACATAACTTGTATCCGTTAGCAAAGTTAGAAGAACAACATCTGTGTTACAACTAACATGGAAACATCAAGGTCGCCTCATCGGTCCAGGTTTGTTGTTGGCAAAACTTTCTTGGTAATTCAATTTCACGGTATTTTTTAAGGTTTTAGGCAAAAAACGACGATTCTTATATCGCAGTTCCTTGTTACTGAGCTGGAAGAGTAACATCATTGCTATTTTTGGTAAATAAAAGATAAAGATATAATTTTAAGGCAGAATTTCGGGCGATAGGCCAGTTGCAAGTATGTGAATAATTTTCAGTTTACTGAAATATTTTATGTCACAGACTAGGGACAGTGATCTGGGACACTTTTTTACGTTTTGTAGGTTTCTTAGTTTTTATTAGTTTACTTAATATTTTTTACAATATAAAGATTATAGTGAACATTGTAATGCTTCAAATGACTCTGGGATGTCCGCCTAGTGAACACAGCGTAACCCGGAGGTCGTGGGTTCGAACCCCACGAACTCCGGGTTGCACTGAATCCAAAAACCATAATGTCAAGCATAAAAGCAACGTCACCAGCCAACGCGCACACTACAAATAATAAATAGATACCTACTCATCACAATATCTTTACATTTAAAACCATTATAGACAAGAAATTCAAAATATCTTGATTTAAATTAATATTTTACAGATACTTTTGAATGGTTAAATACTTAATTGTTATTATTATTGTATTTTTATAACTACTATTACAATTTTAATTATTATCCAACCGGTTAGTAAACCTCTTTCTTCAAGACACTATTGTGCAACGCGTTTTTTGTTAAATGCTAACACTTTTGTAATAACTCTTAAATTTGCCGGCAATTCAGTATTTCGAATTGTAAAAGCAACCGCGACAAAGAACGCCCGCGACTTTTCCTCGAGGCAAAAACGTCACGTACGCTCAAAGCGGCTACCCCCATTAGTAATCTGAGTGTTAAGAATTTTAAACTGTTTCCATTTAAATCTAATTTTAAAACATAACAGGACAATACAATACTACGCATTACTATTTTTAAATAAAATATTTGTTAGAAATTGCAGAAAATATCGTACATCAATTTCGAAAAGACTACCTATATTTTTTTGTTTGTTTATTTTTTTAAATTGTATTTTTTAATTTTTTAGCACACTACGTTTCTAGACAAAGGTATACTAACTAAATACCTGTTGTTGGTAATATTGGGGCCTGACTAACGGGAAATGTCATTAATTATCGCGTTACCTTCCGGTGTAACCCTGATTAACGCGATAATTCGGCTATTTCAACGTGAAAAAACTTATCGCAATAATTATTGAGTTTATGGGCATAAGACTTTAGCCATTACGGGGCAGTAAACGAAAGATTTATAAAAAAATACAACACAATATATTATTGATTTGTTAAAACGAGTAGCTCTACATTTTAACCTTATTTTTAATATCAATATAATCATTTCTCAAAAATAAATGCTTAAATTATAAATAAATGTTGACCTTCTTAAAGATCAGCGGTCTTTGTCATTGTTTTTAATAGTTGGTTGATTTATTTGTAACATAAGAGAACACTGTCATGCCATATGTTTTTCTCCTATACAAGTATAATCATAATAGTTGCAAAAAAACGAAAAGCTTCACCACGTCCAGGGGGATTCATTAATCAATCGACAAGTATATTTTCATGGAAAACAATCCATAAACATAGCAAAGAAAAGTTCTTACTAACATTATAATAATCCTGATGAACCTTGATACCTTCATGTGTAACAACCTTGATGGATACATGTGTTTGGTGAAAACGAAGAATTGTAAGTACCCTTCAATCGACCAGACTGCTAACTAACAAAATTAAGCAGCAAGTTTAAAGTTCTACTGAAATTTATCCCACACAGTATGGTTAGGCGGCTTAAGCATAGCTATTGGTTAATACCTAAATCAAGCATGGAGAAACTACTTGATTTAAAGACAGAAATGAGGAATCGATGACTTGGAACTAGTATTATTTGCTTGCGTTTTATTTTTCTAAAACTACAGTTGGTTTGCGCACATAAATTACTTGTCGACTATTACACCAAGGGTTTTGGGTTCAAACCCCGTGCATTACAAATATTAAGTATTCATGAACATGTCTGTTGTATTGGCCTGGATGATTTTATGTATTTACAATAAAAAGTATATAAGTATGTTTATAAGTTGTTTAGTGCCCATAGTAGTTTTTTTAATTTTGGTGGCCATTTATTGATTTATAATTAGACCACATCACCATTGTTACACGTAGCATTGTTCTTGTTTTAATTTACCGACACTTTTAATCCAACCCCAAGAAATTGCCGCGAAACTCTCGTGTGTACTGAAGTTAAACAAGCCCGTCGCGGTGGGGAGAAACGCGTTTAAATCCAAGATTTTATCGCTCCTAAAACTTTTCTTTACACGGGCTAAGGAATCCATTCAAATTAATCACAAAGTTAATTGGTTAACAACTTTGCACAGAAATAATGTGTATTGTGACTACATCGAGTTCTAAGTGCCAATGGCTTAATTTAATAAGTTGGAAATTTAAGATTTTGGTAAGTCTTCGTACGATTGCAAGGAATATTTGATATTCGGGGATTAAATCGCTTGCTATCAAAAATTTGTTTAAAATATTTTATTTCGTTCGAGACTTTGGTGACTCTAAAGGGCAGACACCCAGACGCACTACAGAGAGACGCTGCAGAAGTTTACAGACAGGCAACTACAAAGTTACTAAAACGTGTGATTTTTAGTGAATAGAAAAAAAAATTGTTTAAATTTATTTTATCCAAAAATTCAGGCTCAATACGCTATTACGCGATTCGCTCGCAATCACGAAAGTTATTACCACTAGTAAACACTGACAATTCAATAATGGTTACTTATGTTATTGTGACAACCTACATAGTCCGCTAATTTATTCCGTTTATACTTGACAGAAATTATTAAAGAAAAGAACCTGAGAGAAATAATAAAAGAAAGGAAAAATATAAGAAGCCCAAAAATGCTTTATTATGAATGGCTGGTGGAACGAATGGATATAGAAATAAAAAGTCGACAATTTACTGCAGTGCCAACATGTGATTTGAAACTCTAGCCACTTTTTCAATGTTACTTTCATTATAAGACTGTGTACAAACAAAACTATGCTCGTCCCCTTTTTTAAATTTGAGTACATCGCCTCATTGTATAGTACCAAACCGTAAGAATTACTGCACCCATCTGTAGTTACAGTAATTCCGGACAACGTAGTGACCATTCGACAACAAAGGCGAAAGCCTAGACTGGTTGATTGCAGGCCGTAATTTGGACCTGACGTGACTGCCTCATCCGCTGGATACGCCTACCCAATAAGGCCTTTCTGAATGTAGTTAGAGAATAATGCAGCAGTAAACCGCTCAGATAATAGGTCGGTTTATAGTTTAACATACCAAAGATGCAAAACAATTTTACTCGTATGATTATGTCTTAATTTCCTTATGTTAAAATTAAAAAGTGGCAGTGGCAGTGGGCTGGTCACGTATGTCGTAGAACCGATGGCCGTTGGAGCAGACGAGTTCTGGAGTGGAGACCGCGTCTTGGCAAGCGTAGCGTAGAACGCCCTCCGGCCCGATGGACCGACGACTTGCGGAAGGTCGCTGGTGGGAGCTGGATGAGAAAAGCGGAGGACCGGGATATCTGGCGCAAAATGGGGGAGACCTATGTCCAGCAGTGGACTGCGATAGGTTGAAGAGAGAGAGAGAGAGAAATTAAAAATGTCTAAATGTTATTATAATGTAGTGCATGTAGCCAACCCCTTTTCCACATATTGCAATAAATAGAAACACTCAGATAAAACAAAACGACATGTACACATGCATACAAATGTTTGTACTGCTTACGTATCGAACCCGGAACCCTTGGTAAGATAGCCGACGTTCAACCATTATACCACATCAAAAAAGTCTTCCGAAGTTAATTTAGTAGACGAAATTTCGATTTGATGAATCCATTGGCTACTATTCTTGTTACAAAAATTTTCTTAGTTATTTTCTTTATAAGCAATTATGATAGTGAACGTTAAACGAAAGACAGCATCGATTGTGTACTCCAAACCTAGAGTCAACTTACATTCTACATAGAAGTGATTTTTGATATAATATGTTATTAAATATTAGCACTGCCACTTTATCTATATCATGTTAAAATGACCAGGTTTGTGCTACGGATCCAGATACCTATTACCATTCATACTTATCCGAATTATCTCATGAAAAACATTTATGAGAATAGTGTAGCTAAATACCGCACTATAAATTTTCGTTAAAATAAAGTTGGTTAAAAATATTTTTTACCAATGAAATATGTCGGAAGGTAAAACCGCAAAATAGGATTTTCAAAATATTTAATCTATATTATTCCGACTAAACATCATAAAAATATCACGTACCGTAACGTGTTTAATGGTACCAACATGGTATACATACACGAAACATAAAACACGGTCTTATTCTATATATAAGAATGATCTTGTTACATGCTCCAAATAAATATTATTCTTACTTTGAAAAAAGTTATAGGTAACTTTTGATTGAGTGATCCCCTGTTCACTTGGGGAAAAATACCCCTTAGTCGAGCAATACGTTTTTAGTCGTAACCCGGTATCTTTTTAGAAAGCAACTTGATATGAGTTAAGTTTTAAGCTGAAATTATATGACATTATTTACACAAACCACTAAGAACAAAAGTTATTTTCTATAAAACGCATGTTTAAATACATTACAATTTGAAACCTTTAAGTAAATAGTTAGTAGATACATTCTATTTATTTATTTAATATATGTATTATTTTATATTTTATATAAATATATTTAATATCATGTAATATATTATTTTGTGTATATTATTATGTATTTAATATTTGAATATACTTATGTATTCATATTTTATTTATGTTATGTAATATCTTATATATTTTTTTTTGTGTCATGCCTTACTTGCCCACTGCCTGTCTTTTCTTTAACTTATTCTACTCAAAGGTTGCCTGGACGAGATCGCTCGTAGCGATAAGGCCACCTTTGCCCACTATATGTCTGACTTTTCTGTGTTTGTGAACCGTTTATAAAATGTGAGCAATAAAGTGTTTATCTATCTATCTATAGAGAATAATACTAAAAATAAAGACATTTTCATTACTAAAGATAGCGCTGGTACTTAACTAATAGCTCCTTGCATCAAAGAGGCTTGATTTATGAGATGCGTCTGCCATTTAGCTTCTTTGAAATTATATTATTTCCGTTCAAGCACAGATTTTCAGATACTTCAATAAAGTCCTTCAATATTGTAAAATAACTTGGTTTCAAAGGATGGCTGCATTTTATAGTTTAATACTCGTATAATAAATAGTTCATTACTCGTAAAAGATCGTTTTATTCACCTGTACAGGACATCATTTCATTTTTCATTGTGTTTGTGGGATATTTTATAGTTACTTTTTTTGGTTAAACATTATTGGTTGGGATATTTTGTCATTGAATGGGTCTAAAATAAAAAATTCTCATCAAACATTTCGTCAATTACATAAAAATATATGAAATTAAATGTACTTTAAAGATTTTTTAAGACAGCTTATGATACCAAGTAAACTACGAAATACGCTAGATATTTTCGAAACAAGATCAACAGAGATTCTTTCGGCACGGCACATTACTTACTTACCATACGAGGTTCGGAGGGTTGCGCGTATTAACACAAGTATATATGCTATTAACAAAGCCCTTTTTCCCATTTTCGCTTCTATGTTTGCTAAATTAAGGTCAAAACTAATCCTTTTAACGTACACCATTGCTGAAACCTTTGCACTATCTCCTACTCCTGCATTTACGAGTATTGTGCATATAATTTAAAAAGGACGTTAGTTATACAAGTGAACACTACGAAAGAATCTATGTTATAAAACCTTATTGCATATTAATGACTTGATTTGACGAATAAAATAATAGTAATTAATGTATATTTAAATACCACCGAACTGTCTTACTTGTGTAAAAGCCCGTGTGCCCTGTGTGACGTTAAATACTAGTTGACAATGGCGATGATAATATAAATAATACTTTACATCAAACTAGCTTTTGCCCGCGGCTTCACATGCGGTAATTTTTTTTTGGTTACAAAAATAAAATCTTATTTTACCGATGAGCAACTAACGCTCTTTATACTTTAGGTGTCTGACTTACATTGCAATCAATTACAGCAAGCTTAATTATAAACTACTTAGGTAGATATAATTTTGCATTGAGTCAATATTAAAAATTATTTATTTAATTGAGTATGATTTTTGCGATTTGTGTCAAAATGGCAATAAAATGACCTATTTTTTTTTACAAATTCTACACGACAATATTTATTCTTTTAACTATTATATTTAAAAAGGTGATATAGAAATGTAGTAAAAGGATTATAAATGTAGATATCCTTGCAATAACAACTGAATTTCATTACATAAATCTCTAGCACAATAAATATATTACCGTTAATTTAGAACACAATGCTGTTAGCTATTCGGTTTAATTCATCATGCATGCAAGCATTGTTATCATAGTCTAGTGTTCGCCTCCTCTAATCTCCAAGTTGATGCCTAAACGAGATAGTACACAGCTTCCTGACAAGATAAATATAGTGGTGATATAGTTTTGTGGACTACCCGTCATGTTCCTGTCATTTCACTTAGATACAGTGAATAGGGAAACAATGATTATTATCTAAGTGAGATCAACAATGTTTATATAAGATAGGGAATCAATTATTTTACATTTATAGAGTCATCGATAATGCTTTTTACAAGCTTTTGTTTGACTTGCAATGTATGTCTTATAGATTCTTCAAGTCTGTCTGTCTGTCTGTCCGTCCGTCCGAATAATACAACCCCTTTTTTCTCCGAAACTATAACTACACTATTCAAACTTTGTGAGTATATGTATTCTGTGAACCGCTATTAGGTTTTGACAAGAAACTAGAAAAAAATATATATTTTCGGGGTTCCCCATACATTGCACTGAAACTTAATTTTTTTTCATCGAACCCCCCCGTGTGGGGTATCAATGTGTAGAGCTTAAAAAATGATATCGAAGTTTCTTACATCATTTTTTTATAAATTGAATAGTTTGCGCGAGAGACTCTTCCAAAGTTGAAAAAATTGTGTCACCCCCCCCCTAATTTCTAAACTATGGGTTGATAAAATCGAAAAAAATGTATGATGTACATTACCATAAAATCTAACAACGAAATTTAGTTTCAATGATTTCAGGTGAGTTAGATTTTTTATACGTCAAAAACGGTGAACCACTTTTATTCATATTAAAGCTGTAGTCGGTGCCTAAGTAAATAAAAATTACATTATTTTATGTTACTTGCTGCTCCGGAACCCTCCACGGGCGATTCCGACTCGCGCTTGGCCAATTTTTTTCTTTTGAGCGCATTTAAATAAAAGCTTGTTACTGAAAAGTTTTTTTACCTTAATATTATTTTATATTCAATTGTTTGCAAATGTCCGCAGGCATTCTCGAAGCATTTTATAATACAGAGATCAGTCGATAGTTTGCATTCTAATTATACAAATCGCGTATATTGTTATTAATAATATAACACGATTTAAATTTATATTCCCGTAATCTTCTTAACAAGATTAACGGTTTTGTATTGAGTAAGTACGTAAGAGTGTCGGCTGCTCATGAGCGTGCAATGTAATTTCGAAATTTCAAAATAATATGCACGTTTTTCCGACGCTCTTACAGTGGCGGAGCATCGTGAGGGGTCCTGCGTACGCCTGCGGAGATATTCAAAGGTTGTGCGTAAAGTCGATCAAACCGTACTGGGCCTGCGTGGATGACTAAGACAACCTATAGGGGTAGGCTCGTGCCCTTGGTGAGGACATTTAATGAGCTAATGATAATGATTAAATATGTATACGATGTATCCATTGTAAAGTTTTAAAATTATTCTTTGTCGTAATTATTTTTTTGTAAATATGGAGACAAACGGGCATGCGGCTCAACTGACAGTGTGCTACCGTCGCCTATGGACATTATAACAGCTGAGATCACATACATGTGTTACAGGACCTATATATGAATACGCTCTCTTATTGAACGACGCCATATCATATTAATCCGGAAATGTTATTCTTAATAGAGCTTGTTTCCACATCCGAGTGTTTTAGTGTACGTTTCAGTTCTCCACAAAACTCAACATTAACGTTTACTTAAATTTGTACAAAATTTAATCAAATATCTGAGACCTTATATTTCTTAGAAGTGTTGTTTATTCTTCTTACTTTTCATGTATTATTTATTCAAAATAGCAAATCTAATATACGGGGTCGAGCGTGAGGTTTATATGAATATATCAAAGAATACGTCTTCGGACATCCCAGCCGAATATTATGAGACTATTTCTCACATGTATCCACCTTCACACTCAAATTTATTTCAGATGCACAATCTTTTATGAATATAAAATAACTCTATTCCATCACAAAGTAAGTAGAACGATATTATATTTGATTCAGAATTTTTTTTGGTGGTTGAAAGGAGGGAAATATACAAATATAATACTGCCTCAATATATCCTTAAAGCATTAGTTTCATGACATCAAAATTTATTTATGTTATAAAGGTGAACAGGATGGTCAGCTCGTTGACCTGGTGGTGATACGCCTGACCATGACAGAAGCAGTGTTGAAGGAAATCAATAAACAGTAATTTGTAATTTTTTCTGTCAACTTTGACCTTTGTCCGTCACCTATGACCGTCACCTATGACCTATGAGTCTTATACCCGGTAACGAGCCAAGATTGTTTGTATAGTGAATTAAACCTTATTTTATTATATCAGAGTATTTTCGCGAGATTAAATTGAACTATGTTAATGTTTGTATTCCAAATTACATACAAAGAAGATACCTAATGTGTTAAAACTTTTTAACAATTGTAAAATAAACTTACCTTGTTATTTTTCAAATGATCAAAGCTCATGCCATTGTCGAAGTAGCAGGTTTAAACCAATTTCAAAAAGTGAGGGAGGCGCGCGTAGCGTTAAAAAAATATAATTTAACCTCAACGTTTAAAGAAAACGTCATCGTTCTAAAGTTCTTCTACTTCTTTAGCTTATAGAAGTACACTGCCGGACATCGGTCTTTCACACTTTTATTGCCAAAAATCCCGCTTCTCTCTTTCTTTTGAAAAGGCTACTGCTGTTGGTCGCAGATGGCCTTTACAGCTTCACCGGGCAAGTGGCGAGGGCATGGCTTTCAGCCTTCTGCTCTCATCCATTGCAACGGGTCAAAGGGAATCCTAAGCTTGCCAAGACTTACTAGATAAGCTAATAGCCTCAAATAAGGAAAAATAAATAAAGCTTAAATTGAGAACATGAAACAAAGAAATAAATTAGTGTAGTATATTATTTGAATATAAACGCAAAAAATAAGTTCAATAAAATTTCGTCGTGCGTCGTCGTCGTCCGTTACTCCACTGTGCTTGTACCTGCAAAGTGCATGCTTACCTCGGTCTAGAAGCTTGGGTGTAATAACGATCGAGCTCTTGCAGTATGCGCAGTGCATCAGCCACATCGTGGGGGTTTTCCTCCCTGGCATCGGCCAGACAGACCACCGCCAAGATCACGACGAAAGCAACGGCAATCCTCTTGCTCAGCATCTTGGATTCTGTTGAAGAAACAAAGCATGTGTTAGTTGTAAATTAATTAGTTTGGCGACAGCCAGAGTGGCAGCATAGTATAACTAATAGGTAATCATTTACATTTAATGAATATAGCGACATAGTTCGAACTTCATAGGTGAAGTTGTGTGTTGCACACTTTTGCACTGTCACAGAGAAATAGTTTTTATTTCTACTAAACAGCTTTACCTCAACTTTTGCTTTAATGAAAATATTTTTTTTATTATTAAAGCCCATGATTGTTTCGGTTTCATATTATTTAAATGAACATATTCTTACTTTTTGAATTAATAAGAACGTTCATTTGTTATTTCGAGTGATAGGTTGTTCTAAATATAAATGTAAGTTTTATTAGGGCATTTTTTATTTCTTAATCGAAATTATGATAATGGCATACAACAAAAAGATGCAGTGCTGACCAATCCTATCGTCCTTACGCCGATTAGATCTGGGATCAATTTTCCGGAACGGTGGGTGTGTCACGGAATCCCTCGCCTTATTTGCATGACAACATTCATATGTCACTTTGTGTGAGCGAATGTAATTTGGCATTTCGTCGTTTCCACCTTCGTATATTTATCACTGATGACATAATGCGTGTTGCTTGGTGAGCTAGTTTAGATTTTATATGAGAAGAACCATAAAAAGTGACAATTATTGGGCAGAACCCCATTTTTTGGTTGCGATTTAGGTTTTTATCATTGTGTGTGAATGGAGCCATATTTAATGGTGTCACTGCAGACAGGCATAGTTGTGAATAAAAAAGAAACGCAAAATATTTGTGATTTTAATTATCTTTACTGTAGGTATGTCCTGATTGACATGATGAAATATAATTCTTTATAACTTAATTTTCATTGAAGTTAAATACTCAAAACAAAGCCTATCATGCATTGAGTCTTTTACTTCAATGCCTAATACCATGACGTCCCTTGAAATACTACATGATTTGTACTACTTAATTATTTGGGGAGGATTTAAGGTTTCGTATATAACTTAATATTGGGACCTTAGGCTGTAATGTTCAGTACTACTAAAAAGATGAGAAATATTATGCTAGAAATAATCAAAACTTATGACTTATACACACACTTATGAGTGGCAAATTCGTATGAAAGTATATGTTTTTCGATCGCAGAACTGATAGAAATTTATATTTATGAGGAAAAACCCTGCTTTTCTAAATTGACTCAATAGGAAATCGTTCCCCATATATACTATCATGAAGTTAATTCGGATTGCCAGAATTGTATATTATTTGGAAATGAGGAAAACTTGGTAGAAGTAAACTTGTGGGATCCTCAAAAACCTCATTACCTTAATGCATCCTGCAAAAATAGGACAATGATGGTGTTGCGACTTGAACTATATATATGGCCTGACTTCATAAAGACGAAAACTATTGCGGGAAGAACTTTTATTTGTAATTTAGGAAATATAAATTATTACGACTGCGCCAGTCAAAGGGTTTATAATTTAGACTAAAAAGAAGCTGTAAATAAGTACTACAAACATGACAACATAGATTCATTTAAAAAAATCTTAGTAAAGAAGATAAAAGTGAATTGCAAGAGCTTTTGCAAATATAAAAAACATAAAAGCTCTAGATTATCCTGCCTCTACCTTTTAGTATTTCATACAGAACTCATTTGTTTTTAAAAAAATAAATCCTCCACAAAGACGTGGGTGTCTGCATTTTTCTAAATTCACTAAATACTGCGCGTGTAACTAATAGAATGCATAGTAAGAATGTCCAAATTGTCGACTTTGACGACCAATTTGAGGTTAAGAAACGGCTATTACACCAAGGGTTCCGGGTTCGATCCCCGGGCACTACAAACAGTAGTGTGCGTTAACATGGCTGTTTGTATTAGTGTGGGTATTTTCTATGTATAATATGTATGTATTTAAAAATATTTATATAAGTATGTTTATCAGTTGTTTAGTACCCGCTTCTCGATTAACTTGGGGCTAGATGGTGCTTTGGGACAAAATAATAATAGTAGAATACAGCATAATATTTTCAATTACAGTGGTTGACATTCAAGAGATATAAACTTGTAAAAATAGATTCCCGAGAGGTGGCATAAGGAGATGCGTGCCCATCCAGTGGTCAGTTCCTTTTATTTGAAGCCACATGGGAAATCACTACATTCGTTTATATTAAGGAAATTGTATTATATTTCATAATAGCATTTGACGATTTTCCATTTAGTAAGGTGATTTAATGGTCTGGGTCCATTCATAACTGAAATAATGGGATATTTATTTGAAAACTTTATTATTGTTATTATAAAGGTTTTAATAATTTGTAATAATGAAAACCTTGCTGGTAGTGCTCTGCCGAATTATTTATCCAAAGCTTTAAAATTTTTAATAATTACATTAAAAATTAAACACATTATTATAATTTATGATATTATAGAATCTTGATTAATATCACCCCTGCAAAAGATATTCTACGCAATTTTGTTCCGTTACAGATCATACCCGGGATATCTCGCGCAAAATGAGGGAAGCCTTTGTCCAGCAGTGGACTGCGATAGGTTGAATAGAGAGAAAGACAGATCATTTAAAAACTATTAGCTACTCGACTCATAATAAATTCAATGCTATTTCAATGAAATACGCTTGTAGAAAATAGTTTCTTAATCAATCAAATCATTTATTTCAGATATAAAATCCATATAACATTAAACTACTTATGTTAAACATCAAGAGTATTTTTTTATGCTATAGCAGGTAAACGAGCAAACGGCTAATCTGATGGTAAATATCACCGCTGCCCATGTACATTTGCAATACCAGAGGGCACTGAAATGCGTTGCCGGCCTTTCAGCAGGTAATACGCTCTTTTTTTTTAAGGTCGCCAGGTCGTATCGCTCAGGAAATATCTCCGGCAGCAACTGATTCCACAATTTTGTCGTTCGTGGCAAGAAATTACGACAAAACGCACTGTCGAGGACTTCCATTCATCTAGATGGTGAGGATGAAATTTTGAGTTTTGCCTCGAAGTGCTGTGGTGAAATGTAGCAGCCGGAACGAGTTCGAATAATTCCTCAGAACACTCCCCATGATATACGCGGTAGAGGATGCAGAACGAGGCCACATCTCTACACAAACCCAAAGCATCGAGCCGATCGGAAATAACCGGATCGTTGACAATCCGAGCAGCGCGTCTTTGAATGCGGTCAAATGGAATTAGCTGGTATTGAGGAGCACCTGCCCAAAGGTGGGAGCAATATTCCATGTGAGGACGTATTTGCGCCTTATAAAGTTGCAAACGATGGCCCGACATGAAATATCGCTTCGACCTGTTGATTATACCAAGCTTCTTAGAGGCCAATTTGGCTTTATCATCCAAATGACCGCGGAACTGGACACTGCTCGAAATGTCAAAACCGAGAATTCCAATACTGGCTGCAGGTGATAGGACAGTATCTTGGAATTTAGGCAACACGAAAAATGGCGTTTTTTTGGCGGTAAACGCGCAAACTTGTGTCTTAAGGGGGTTAAACTGAAACAAATTCTGACGACCCCAATCGGATACCCGGTTAAGAGAACTCTCAACCTTAGGCACAAGTTGATTTCGGCAATCAACGACGTCTTCCTGAGAAAGATTTGCACGACCGGTATATAAGGCATCACCCGTACTATCATCTGCATAGCAATGAATGCCACTTATCAGTAGCATATCATTTATATGCAAGAGAAATAGCGTAGGCGATAGCACACAGCCTTGCAAGACACCAGCGTCCACAGATTAAGAGACCGAGCATGCACATCGATCTGATAGGAAGCTGGTAACCTATTTGCATAAAGTCTTAGGAAGTCCATAGGAAGATAGCTTAGAGCCGAATGATTTATGCCATACCCTATCAAAAGCTTTCGCCACGTCCAAACTTGCAGCAAGCACTTCCCCCCTGCTCTACAAAGCCATGGCCCATCTATGCGTCAAGTACGTCAGAAGATCTCCAGCAGAGCGACCCCTACGGAACCCGTATTGGCGGTCACTTAAAAGCTGGTGATCCTCTAGATCACGCAGGAGTTGGCAATAAATGATAGATTCCAGGATTTTGGAGAGCAAGGTTATTGCTATCGGCCTGTAATTGGACGGATCCCAACGGTCACCGTTTTTAGTATCGGCTGCACTAAAGCTGTCTTCATGACTTTTCGGACTAAGCGCTGTGGGAATCGAACCTCAAGCATGCTACTAGCACACATTGGTATAGACGGAGGTTCGGCACCCCTGTCATCCAGAGTCGAGTTAGACGCAAAGACTGAGCATGAAGATCCGCTTTCTCCTTTGCGGTATGGGCCATAGAAAGATCCGGCCTACGAAATGGGGGAAGAGAGGGCTTACAAAAATTTCCCATGGCAGCCTTGGCGAGAGACCAGAAGGCACGAGAGCCTGAGGGAAGTCTTACTAATTTCTCACCAATTCTGCCAATATGATCCGACTTTGCCCTGGCAATAACTCTTTTGTAAGACCTGGAAGCAGAGTTGTATTCCTTCTTTTTAAGAGTGGTATTATGATCCTCAGACGCTACTACATTTGCCCAAGCCTGGTAGCTTGTTTCCTTAAGACGACATGCCTTTTTGCAGGAGCCACCAAACCAGGGCTGAGTTCTACCGCCAACGGGTACAGAAGTGGAAGGAATGAAAAGCTCCATTCCTTGCAGCACCACGTCAGCGATAGAATCAGCAGCAACGTCGGAATCTTCCGGCTTGAAGCAAACTCTGCCCAGGGATAGGACGCAAAAAAGGACCGCCCAGTCTGCTAACCTATAGTGCCACACACGACGGCATCCTGCATATTGCGGACGTATTGAACGCGTGAGTGGCACCGTACTCCGTACTAGACAGTGGTCGGAAGAGCCTAATGGCGCATTAACCGAGACCAAATAGTCATCTGGATGTGAGGTCAGCAGAAGGTCCAACAGGGAAGGTGTATGGTTATCCACATCTGGGATTCGCGTAGGCGCAGGAACCATTTGTGTCAAACCATATGCCAAGGCAAATTCATGGGCAGATCTCCCAGCATGGTCGGTTGTTCTGGACCCAAGCAAGTCGGCGTGATGGGCATTAAAATCGCCAAGTATCACGACTTCTGTGGAAGGGATCTGCTCCTGTACGGAATCTGTAGCCATCTGAATGTGCTCAATGAGTCGATCAGTTTCTGAATTACCGCTGTGAGACCTGTAAAGGCAAGCGAAAACGCGCGGATGGTCTTCGCAATTAATACGCAACCAATGGATCGACAGGTCTCTAACTTCAAGATGGACAAGGCGCTGATAGCAGATATGCTCTCCAACAAACACGCACACTCCATCCAGCCAAATATTAAAATTACGAAAACAGTAAAAATATTAAATTCCGAACCGGTGGTAGAGTCACAAAAAAATATGATAATAATACCAATTGAGGATTCAAAAGTATCTGTAACAGATTTATTTGAATAAAAATTTTTTCTTTCTTTCTTTCATTAAAAAATAAATTAAATGATAAAAGAAATAAAATAATAAAAACAAAATTATAAAATAATAATAATACAATTCGCAAAAAAAAATTCAAAGCTTAATTAATTATATATAATAACTTAATCCATTAAACAACATTGCTATGCTTAAATATTAAATAAAATAAAATTTTGAGTAAAACATAATTGAAAAACAATAAATGGAAAATAATAATAAAAAGGTAGAGCGTCGGTGGCTCAGTGGTGTGGACTGTCGCCTTCCTACCGGGAGGGCTGAGGTTCAAATCCCGACACGTACCAATGTATTTTCGAAAATATATGTACGTTATCCGACGCTCTTACGGTGAAGGAAAACATCGTGAGGAAACCTTCATGCACGCCTGCGAAGAGATTCGAAGGTTGTGTGTGAAGTCGTCCAATCCGCATTGGGCCCGCGTGGACAACTAAGGCCTAATCACCCTATACGGTTAGGCTCGTGCCCCTCGGTGGGGACGTTTAATAAGCTGATGATGATGAATAAAAAGGTCATGTAAAAGTTAATGTATTTTAAATGTTCAAATAATTATACTCGTGTAGTTGGTGAGCAATAAATATGCTAAGTAGTTTAAATCTAGTCCTCACTAAATAAACAGATTTCAATGAGTAGTTTTTATTTTAACACACACCCACTCTCATTCCAAATAGGTTTAGAATGAAACATATCTATGATTAAGAGCATATTAGTGGTATTTTACTATGTGGGAATATTGTGTTCACATTTGTAAATATCCACATCTAAGTCAATACACTTCTCGGTAAAACAATTTAAATTATAATAATTATAGTTAATAATTCATCAATTTAAAAAATAATTCTTTTTCAGACGAACGATACCGCAAGTTAAATCGAGAAACATTGACAATATCCTAATGGTTCCGACAAAATTATACTCAAAGCGCTGTTGGGTATGGAAATAACGTGAAATAAAGAGTTTAACATAGTAATGATTGCTTATATTAGAAACTTCAGTGCGCTATTAAAGCCGTTATACGGTTTTCACATGAGCATGTTAATATAACGCGAGGTTATTCAATAGACAATATAGTTTGAGTATAAAATGTATGTTATGATTACAGTTTACCTGTTTTAATATAGTTTATATAGATACAAGAAGAACATTAAAATATTGTCTATAAAATAATAATACAAATAAAGTAATAGTTGTAACGAAACAATCTCCGTTAATGTTAAACATGTTCATGTTTAATTTAAAATACATTCCAACTATATTGTTACGCTATGGCTAAAATGGGTACTTAACGGACAAATAAGTATGTTTTGCGTCGATTTATCAAGGGTTAATCTATCGAGCTGATATAATAAAGAGTGATTACTAAATTAACAACAAACCTACATTTTATGTGTGCTAAAACTACATTAAGTTAAAAATACATTAAGTTGTATTTAATATAGAAGCGACAACAGACGAATACCAACACAACAACATTAGTGTATCTGGAAAGCGTTTTAAAGTAAACAATTTTGGTGGGGCAAAAATATACCTCCTGACATTTCAAGTTGATTACCGCCGTATTTAGATAATCAAAACAAAACGTTTCGATTAAGTACGTAAATTATTAATGTTGACTGCATGGAACTATAGTAACAACATGCGTTAACATGACAATCACTCTATTCTTGGACTTCGTGAATAAACAAATTATCGTATCAATGATTAGGAATATGAATAAATTTCAACTAAAATACTACACCCACAACAATCACTGACCAAAAAGCCTCTTAAAAACTTTATTTTACTCAAAATTTCGTGTTATCAGATGGCTAGTTTTTATATTATATGAGTTAGCATTGTATATTGTGTAATATTCTTATTTTTCATTGAAATTAATTATCATTTTCGTATATAAGTGTCTACATTACACACATCAAACATTCCGGTCTTAGGAAGCTCATTTATAAATGAGTATTACTGGTTTTACATAATGCCCTAAAGATATGTTTAATATTTTGATGATCCATTTAATCTTGGATTAAAAATGCTGTTTCTGTGCCCCACATTTACTTCATTATTATTGGTAATTTACTTTAACGTTCTTGCGGAACGTTTAAAATAAAGTTGCGTAGACCCTAAGTTTAATATGTTTGTACTAATACTATTGAAATGTATGAATGTTCTTTTTAAAAGAAAAATTAAGTTTTTATTACGGTCATTCGAATATTATAATGATATCAACACCCTACTTGTATCTTATCCAAAGCGTTAAGTCGAGATAGAATAAAAAGGTTGTATACTATTTGAAAATCATTTCCTACTTTAATTTGTATTTTAGGATAGCTTTTGTAGTTAAAATTTCTCCATTTCTATGAAAACAAATCATGGCGGGCACCCAAGAACACTTTTAACATAACCTTTTTTATTTCATATTTTTAATTATAGGCATATGTATAAAAAGGTTATTAACTAACCAGAACTAAAATTGTCTAATCGTAACAAATACTCGTAAAAATAAAGCATTTTAATTTTATTCCAATCGTCTGTAAAAAGACAAAAGTGGGACGCACTTAGTCGCCACAATGTCCAGTGTTTGACTTGAGGCTTCCGCTGTTTAACTTTGACTCAATAAAACTGGGCCTAGTAGGAACTTTTTTTAATTCTCGACATATCGCCATTTTGTATTAAAACTTGGAAAATTAAGCATCGGCTTACGTAATGACGTCTCAATGGCTGGGCTCTAGACTTGCTCTGGTGTTCTAGCTGATATTCTTTATGTACTGCAATAATGCTAGAAAAATGTTTTCTCGTATCCTTCTATGCTTTGGCATTTATTTTTGGCTTTATATTTTTGGTGTGAAAATAAGTACCTAAATAATTTATTTTATTTTTTCCAACCAAACTCAATTTATGTCGAGGCTCTATCAAGGTGTAAGGTTACTGTCGTTATGATTTTGTTTTCACTCTGATCATCCTACAACTCTTTAAACCAAGGGTAGGAAAAATAAAATAAACAAAAAAATTAAAACAAAAATAATTCATCCAAAACAAAGAAAGGCTATATTATTATTTTTTAATTAAAAAAGGACCGCCTTCAAAAAATGAACTGAAAATAATTAAATAATTTCTATTATATACGTCACCTCTATTTTAATTTTGAATAAGAAAAACCATGTATTAACGGTAGTGATATAAAATAATCGTTAACTTGTTAATATGAACGTAATACTTATACTATTTGAAGTCGGTGAACAAAACTATCGTCAGCGTGCTGCTCGTGCTTCAGAAACAGATGAGCACAAAGAAGTCCGCTTATCAAAACATCGTAAAAACACTCATGCTATTAGGCTCTCCGAAACATTTATTCATATATTTTAAAACGTTCCAGACGCTCTCCTGATGGTTAATGAAACGCCGGACCATGGCAGAGCGGCATTTAAGGAACCAACGACTGAAAAGTAGTTATTATTCTCCGTCAGTGCTGCACTGCGCCTGACACCAGAGACAACAAATGTTAGGTCTCTTAAACCCGGTAATTTTACTAGCTACAGTGCCCTCAACCCGAAACAAAAAATGTAATACTTCTGTTTCACGGGACGATATCTGGCACTGCGGCGGTACCTTACTAAACGACTCAGTATCGAGTCTACCACCTATTAAACTTATTCTTAGTAACTTATACAGGCCGCGTGTACCCTTATGATAAAGATGGTAATGGCTATAGGCTATATATAATTACTTTGAGTGCAGTAAGAGCAATAAGGATGAATGTTTTATAAAACCGCAGGGTTTCTTTTCCTACTGAGAGCTTCGGCTGCGTGCGCTGCGTAAACAGTTAAAGTTTCGCAAAAGTCATGTATGACAGTTTTGTTCCACTTCAAAAGTTCTAAAAAAAGTCTGCGACAGCATGTGTCTATCTTTCAAAGATAGCCCACTATAACCTTTTTATTGCTAACCAAATTTGTTCTTATATAATGCATTGTTCTAAAATAATGCATTCTTTGCGAAGGTGTTTTCATAAACATCATATTAATTCTTATCTAAATAAATACGATATTCATTACAAGTATTTCATGGAAAATAAAAATACTTTTTACATCAATCGAATTAAATAAATATATTAGGAGATATCGCAGTTTGAACACACCTATATGAACGGATTAGCGGTCAAAGTTAGCGTTTGCACAGAGTTACTATATAAATTAATAATAATAAAATTAAAACACTAAAACCTTCTCCTGAATGTAACAAGTACTTTACCGAAAACCGCATCGAAATTGCTTTAGCCAAACGCGAGATAATCGCGGACAAACATACATACAAAACATACATACATACTAACAGGTCAAACTGAGAACCTCCTTTTTTGAAGTCGGTTAAAAATGCCAATAAATTGAATGCCTTGTTTGTTATCGTATTCATTTTGTATTTTATACAAAGCAACAATATATGGCTGCCAAAGTGTTTTCCGCCTATTGTAAAAGAATCTGTAATTAGTCTTACGTTGTATATATTTTTGCGTATTATTTCAATAACTTCAAAAGACCAGCCTGTATTTCCTCTACGTTTGTATTACTGTGTTTAACTGGTGTAGTAAACAGATAAATAATAAACATGAATGACATACACCACCCAAACAAATTCCATTTAATTAAATTTTAAATTTGAGTGTAAATGAGTTTCAGAAAAAATTAGTTCACATTGCCGTGGAGAAAAAAAAGTAAGATGTAATAAGAGTTTTGGAGATTTATCCAAAGCATTCGACTATGGCGATGAAGACTTTATGATTAAAGCTGAGACTAACGGTGTATCAGGCTACTTACCAAGACTTAAAGAATTATGGAAAGAAATGGAATTATAAATTATTTGAAAGGACCAAAAAGTGTATGTACATGTAATTAGTATAAGTTCGCCTTAAGCGATTGGGAGAATATAGCGCCAACAGAATATATAAAACAGTATTTTTTTTACATTCAAATCATATCATATGGTTTATTATTAAGGCCTAGCTGTTGATATAATTATTATTTATTAGTGGTTCAATAGTGAACCATTCCTACCTATACTACATGACTTTAGCACGTGAATCTCTTAGAGAACTTTGTAACGAAAGAAATTTAAAGACAATAAATAAGCAATAAGCCTTGCAATACATTTTATGAGAAATTGAATGTTCGTGCTTAAACAATATCATACTTATAATAAAGAAATCATGCTGTTCCAATTTTAAGACTTCATGAAGTAGGCAAATTATCTTGTACAAACTTTGGGTAACATCTGACATATCCCTAAGTAAATAATACTTTCGTCTACCAACGATCCATCTTCTTCGACAGTTATTGTTCAGATACATTATTATATTAGAACTATTTCGATATTGGGATACACCTGCTGTATTTGTACATTTTATCTTATCACATATTAATTTTTCTAGGTAAGATGCCAGGAATAACAATTTTAACCTAACTTCATAAAAGAGTGCAACTAAGTTTGAACTCCCTCAATTTTAGCCACACATTCAAAAAGTTGACCCAGAGGCCTGTCCTTTACTAGCACATACCTTATGATTTGGGCCACAGAACAATATTTACTTTAACTTTTTACTAGTTCTATTATTGAAACTAGTTTTTAATTCCAAATTAATAGTAATTTTATAGTTACTATAAAAATGTTTATTACCATTGTTCGTATTATAAAGTTAAATTATATCCAATTTGTTTCATAAGGAACAAAATATTTTTTATTTTCATGGAGTGAATAATTTATTAAAATTTAATTAATATTTTGTAACTAAGCATAACTTTGTCCGTTCTTGTTGAATATCTTCTTGTAAAATTAATAGTTATTTATGTGCTATTTGCACAAAATTTGGCTTCTATTTTGTGACTAGAAATGCATGTCTAAGCAGCTGAATTCGGAATACCCTATGAACTAAATTACACTCCATTAAATCTCGTGACTAAATAAATGAATAGTTTCCGAAATGTAAGTAAACCTTTAGATCTCAACTTAATTTTTAGCTGAAGGGATATGAAATTGTAAATTTTTCTTAGCTACGATTTGGCTAATTTTCTAATAACGTTACGTGCTTTGGAAGATAAGGCCTTAAGTCTTCGGTTCTTCGCACACACAGCGGCTTTTGTTTCCATTACTAGAGTTGGATGCAGTACTCATTATGTTGTGATACTGTGAAAACTACTTATCATATTCTGCTGCTTCCGTAATTTATTCAGGTTTTTCGATGGACATATTAAAAATTAAAACTGATTACAAGCCTCGTTTGATGTTCACTCATCAGATCGGTGGATCGGTTAAAAAACAAAATTAGCTTGCTAAAGATCTTCTTCTTCGTTCTTTTTATAGTGAGTATTATGTGAGTAAGCCACAGCCTCAATAAACTTGCTACGTTATGTTTTTGACGAAATAATAAAAACCTCACTAGTATCACTACATACAAGGCATCCCCTTCGATAATTGGAGAGTTTTAGGGCGTCAGCTACATGTCTAACATCTAACGCACTAAAAACTTTAGAGAGCATTTGTTCTAAACCCTTTAAAACTTAATGCCATAAATTCCTTGTCTAAATAAAGTTAAAAATACTGTTTTTGAATATATATTGTATTTATACATATACATAAAATAATTTCTCTAATTTTCTGGTGAAAGTGAGCTTCGACCCAAGAAATTGGAACCAATTTATATTGTTCCAATTTCTTGGGTCATAAATCATAATCGAGTGGTATTTAAAGGCTGGAACTCAACGCTCTAAAATCATTCGAGGTGAGTGTTTCAAATTGCGTAGGAAATGGAACACAGTTGTAATTTTTAAGGAAATCAGTCGAATATAAAGTAATTTTGGTTTTGAGTAAGTTTTCGACTCGCTTATTGTGCAAAACCACAACGTATTTTTAGAAGTGTAAGGCACAGTACAAGCATTTTAAGCCAGTAATTGATACCGGAATATATAGAAATGCATTCTTATTTAAATAATAAACCCTTCAGTCCTTCTTCAGAACATTGTATACAGCCGTTAATTCCTTACCTTGCCTTAATAGCTAAACTACTGGCGATGTTATGAGTGTATGTCATAAACTATCAACACTGTTCGTAATATCATAAAACTAGTTATGTGAAGAAAGTGTACAAAGTAAATTAAAAAAATACCAGATAACTGAGAACAGTTTGCTTTTCTTGTGTATGAAATTACATGACAAGCATTGTGTATATGTTTATATGTGGTATAAGAATAACACGATAAAGTACAATAAATAAATAAACAGTTCCATTTTTAGTGTCAGTATCAGTACGTACTAGGTATCCATTTTAATTTAAATACCCAACAATAATATTTTAAAAGCGTAAAGGTTTTAGCGCAAGAAAAATTTCAGATTACGGTGCACACGAAGATAATGTTTTCAGCGGACTTGCTAAGATATACATTAGTTTTTTTTAAATAGTACGAATGTCAGGCAATTCTCGATCTAAAGGTCAGATATATGCGAAAATGGACACCGACACCGGAATACGTTTTTTAAAGGACTTCATGATGCATCTCTATGTAAATAATTAATAATAAATATTCACTAACATTTACAAAGCGTCATCTTGCCCCAAAACTAAGAATTATCCTGTAATAAGGATACCAAACAACGGATAAACATATTTATATAGTTTATCTTTGTAAATAAATACATTTTATACATAGAAACACCCAGACCAATACAGACATGTTCATGCACACGAATGTTTGTACTGGTCAGGTATCGAACCCGAAACGCTTATTACAGTCGTCAAAAGCAATATCATCTTCGTATAACCCAATTTACTATTTTTTTAGGTTGACAATCCCTTTTTAACTACTATAACAATATGTTAATTGATTAAAGAAGATTATATTCATGTCATTTATGTAATAACATGATTCTTCGAACAGGTACGTAGTAAAATTTTAATTTAAAAGCAGTATATAATTATGACATTGTCCAGTTGAACAAAGCCAATATCAATATTTGCGATGGACTTGTGGAGGATAACGCCCCAAACGCACCGAGTGTTTTTACAATGAACAGCCAATGAATTACGAAACGAGAAGTGTTCTATAAAGAAGTGAGTGCGTTCATCCCCCTAATTAAAGCTACCTCATTTATAGCTTTGAATTATTTTATTTATTTATTTCGGACAGTTTACAACACATTCACTTATTACATTGACAATATACATACGTAAGCGATACAAACAAGTAGTGATGCTTTAATTACAAACTGCCACGACAAGCACAGCTGACATGGAAGCAGTTTAGCAAATTTAATATCAATAACATACTTAAAAATACTAACCTAGAGTATAGGTTACAAGTGAGTACAACAATTACAAAATTATGCTAAGACATAATTATGACTGTTCCTTAAGAATATTAATCAACGTTCTTTTGAACGTTATTCGTATGGATGACAAAATTCATAATAAATTTTATCAACTTATAGTTTAGCTTCATCATCATCATTATCAGCCTTTAACGACCCACTGCAGGGCACAGGCCCACCGCACAGCATAACTATGGGGAGATTAGGCCGTAACCCATCACGCGAGCCCAAAGCAGATTGCTAACGACTACCATCCTAAGATTGTTGCCACGACCAACGGCTGAACGTGCCCTCCGAAGAACGGAATCATCGTTTTTCAGACAATCAGGTAATTCAGTCTGCAATATGCTAACTTGGGTAAAATCGCAGGATTCGGACCTAACCTCCAGGTCACTCGGCCGAACGCTTTGCCTACACAACTAGGTAGGCAGTCGAAATTTAGCATACGTAAAAAATGTCATTGTAACTTTTAAAGTAAAAAACATATCGATATATTTATAATAACTTAATGTGTGTACATGGAAAAAAGCTTAATTTACTCAGTTGTAACCGTGTTCTAGATTAGACATGAAAACTGTAAGAAAACTCAACTTCCAATGTCATTGTTACTTAATCCAGTTCCTATCAGGGGAATCAAATGTCTGCGAATGTGGGGATAGTCTATGTGTTCCTAGACTTCCCCAAGCCTCCGAAAGAGGATAGCCGGGCCCGCACCTACATCGCGGACGGCGTCGACGGACTGCATGGTCGGATGCGCTCAGCGCTTGCCCGCAGTCTGTCACCAGACGTAGCGCACGGACACAGAGGAGTTTAGTCGGTAGGAGTCCGACATAACTGCTCGTTCCCCCTAGAATGGGCAGTATCCAATGCAGGATTCTCCTCTTAAAAAAAAAAAAAAAAAGGGGAATCAAATGTATATTTTGTATGTAATGTAGAGCCTATTTTGAGTTGAATGTTTGAAAATCGGTAAGAGCAGATTATAGAACCAACGCCAATGTTATATCGTAATTATTTATTTGACAACACTCAGCACCGAACAGCGGAAGTCACACAAAAACATTAAGTAAAGTTTGGCAGTTCAACTATCATGTATAATATACAAGTACAAGGTTACCTTATTTGAGAACTTTGAAAGGGTTGATAGCATACAAAATGATCCAAACCTACTCGTTTACTGTATCTCGACAAGTAATTGTTGAAAAGAAAACACTGGCAACCCACCAACATGCATTCGACCAGTGGATTACATACAATTCATTCTGAATTATGAAAGTTGTGGGGGAAGGCTGGTTCAGCAGTAAACATATCAGATGCCCCTCTTCTATGTTTACTGCTGACACAGATTCTGTTCGACCTATTAATTAATACATAAATAACCTAAGACACACCCAACACCATCTGGTACAACTTAAGAACCGATAAACCTACCAAAATAATCTTTTATATAATGACGTATACTTAAAGGCTATTATAGACAAAGGAATTATAGTTACTTAATGAATATACATATGAGCGAAGCGCGCCTCCTTTCACAATCGTTAATAGTTTTTATTAAAACTATGTTTTGCCCTTCTGAGATAACTAAATATATAAAAAAAAATTAAACTGAATACTCTCATTTGAACTTTAATTAAGTATTCTTTAATTTGTGCTTGAATATAAAATAACCCTTCCAGTAAAAGTGCCATCAAATCAATCATGTATCAAAAATAAAAATTTAAACGCAATTGATAAAAATGTATTCGTTTCAAAACAAATGACAAGTGATCGGAAATAAATCCAATTTGTGTGCCAGTTATTTAAAGGCGTGAAAAATATAAAAATAAAAAACAAAACTAATACCCGCGGTTGCCGCCAGGTGGCATGGATATTTATTTGTATTTAAAACCCGTTGTTATTAGTCAACGTAGCAAATACAGTTAAAATACATGTTCAGCGGAACGCGATGTTTCCTTTCTTTTAAATAAGTAGCGTGGTAGAATAAGGAATCTTTATTGTGTTCGTGCAATAAATAAAACGAAAACAAAGGAATTAAAAGAAGGTCTGTATGTTATAGGAATCGAATAAAATATGGACTGTATACTTCTAATTGAGAATTTTTCAATACCCTTGATTATATTACTTGTTGGAGGCATTGACATTATAATTTAAAGGTAAATGCGACCTATGATGACTGTTTTAAGGACCCACATGTCAAGTAACTACGTTATAACGCATTTTTTCACAAACCTAGATTAAGTCGTAGAACTAACGTACGTAAACCGTATTTTACGTATTATATTAGCAAGTAAGCGTCCTTTGTCCGTTTGTAATTATTTTTTAACATATTACTTTGCTTACTAACTTAACTTTACAAAACAGAAAGTCTTATGATTAGTCAGTAGACGAGTACCAACCTACCTATCGATTATTTAGTTTAATAAAGTTTCTGACTTATTGGTACTTCAACAAAGACAACATTTTTGGCCATAAATTTAAGCCTCAAAAAGTGCAATTAATGACGTTTTGTTCATGCCCGGAACTAATAAATTTGGGATACAATATGGAAATTCAAAAATTTCAATTTCCAGTTTACATTAACTGTTAAAAGGCTGATGGTATCCTCCAGAGGTTTTCAGTGCAGTGTTAATTAAATGATCGCGTAGATTATGCAGTTGTTATATTGCATGGAAGCGATTATTTTAGATGTTTTAACATCATAACTCCTTTGTGCGCTATAACCATTTGAACGCTATGAATCCAGACACAATATAAAATTTATTGCTTCTGATGCCTTGAAGTGTTGGCGTTTGAAGGGTTTCATCGAGTTTAAATTGCTGAGCCATCTGGGTTTGAATCCCGCAAGGTGACTGCATCGCAAGTCAGTTTAGCGATTTCTCCCAGATTAATTAGGCCATTACAGGCTGAATAACCGAATTGTCTGCACAGAAAGATGATTCCATGCTTTGGGAGGCACGTTAAATCCGTACGGCTACACTCTTGGAATGGTAGTACTACCCACAAATGTTTATTGGACTTGCGCAGCGTAGTGGATTACAGCCTAATCTACCCAAGCCTATGCTTTGCGGACAGGCACAGACCCTGCATTGGGACGTTATATTATAGTAGAAATAAGTTAATTATCTTAACTAATTGGGAGCATTAATCTAGCAATGTCACAAATTTGACACCATTTATCTGGCTTCACATATAAAAATCTAACAGAATGCTTGGCAGTCCCAATAGCAAAGTCATCAAAGTGGGACAGTGTCCTACTAAGGCACTGGATAACCGCCCTTATTAACCCAAATGCGGGATGTATTTAAATAACTTAATGTATTTTGTCTAATTTCATATTTACAAATATATTATATGAGAATTTTTGTAACTAACCAATGGATCCATAATAATAAATATTATAATTATAATTGACAGCGTCGGTGGCGCATTGTGTGGATGTTGCCTTCCGATCTTGATGTACCAGGTACCAATGTCTTTTTGAATTTTCGAAATAATGTGTACGTTTACCCGACGCACTTACGGTAAAGGAAACCATCGCGAGGAAACCTACGCACGCCTGCTAAGAAATACAAAGGTTGTGCTTGAAGCCTGCCAATCCGCACTGAGCCTGTGTGGAAGACTAAAGCCTTACACCCTATACGGGTAGGCTCGTGCCCCTCGGTGGGGACGTATAATGAGCCGATTATGATGACATAGAACACTTATATAATGTAAGCAAATATTCCTAACGATTCCGTAAAAAGTCGATTAGACCAAACACAGTCATCCACGACGACGCTTATGTATCCAGTCGTGGTGAATGTTTGAAAAATCTTTTGTTTGTAAACTTACGAACATAACTAAATATTATTTACATATCTTGTATTACACATTCAGTGTTCACAGTAATGAGTTTTTATGAAACTTTAGCTTTCTTTGAACAACACAGCAAATACCTACTATTTATTTTATGGATTAACGTGTTATAATTTTATTTGCGCCAAATAAATATTTAATTCTTTCTTTCTATTCAAAATAAATAGATACAACATTTCAAATAAGCGTTGTCATTTAGTGGAAAATTTTCAGTCTCACAATCCTAAACAATGATCAAACCGTTCGAAGTTTAAAATTATAAATAGTTGTGAAATACCACACGAAATACGAGTACGTTTAATACAAATCGTATATCTCATATTAAACATGCCTTCATTCCGATTCAAGTTCAAATATTAATTGTGACTAAATGTATTGTTTTGAGAACGAAAAGCTCTAATAAGGTATCGATAGATTTAAGTTTTCACATAACACAATAACAAGCTATCTAGCATAGTATGATTATACTTATATCAGAAAAGTAAAAACGCCTTAATTTAGTTTTTAAAATTTTCATTTAATAAACTATTTCTGATCAGGGAATAAATCTTAAGGATTTCAGCTATTTCTTCGTACACTTCATCGGACAAAAAACAAACGCGGTTCTAGTGACAGAAGATTGATAAGTACTTTTTCAACAGTGGATTACACTGGTGATTTAACTACTACATATTCATATATCACTACGTGTCGGTCGGTTTTGAGACGAGGACACTGTAGTTAGTAAAATTACCGGATCCAACATCTGTTGTCGCTAGTGACGTTGAAAACAAAGTCTTATAAGTTTCTTGCTCGAGTCTTCATTCATATTTCACAACAACATGTTCGGATAATGTACAACATTCGTAGGTGATATTTATGACCAAAAGTTTTCGAATCAAAGCGCTACTATAGAATAGCAAACATCTTAACTTGTTAGTAATTAAAATTAATTACTACATGATTCGACCTCTTAAACTTTGCAGTATACAGTTTCGTAGTGGTATCGTTAACGAATAACGTTACTACAAGCTTGTTGAAAATAACGAGTATCAATGTAACAGCCTCACAGTTTTACGGCCGACGTCATGGAAAATACAATTGCCGAAAAATCAAGTTCCCTGTACAACAGTGTACAGAAAATATTTAATTGTCATCTGTGTTCAATAGAATTATCAGCTTATTTTACAGTGTACCTATATCTTAAAGGTTTAACAAATTTCATGCATTAAATATATTGTATTGAGAAACGGTCCGGTACTCGATTAAGCTAAAACTATGCTGTATAGGGCTGTATGCCTCTTTTTAATATAGAATATCATTGGCTGTATGCAATAACAATTAATGTTAACCCTTTTATGTAAACAGACAGATTTGATTGTATATGAATATTTGTGAATGGTCTAAACACAAATATATCATGTATATTTTAGTGTGGGTCCTTTTAATAACTTATATAATTTTATTTTATAAGGAAGGAAGTATGAAATATTTTACCTCTGAGATTATAGACTTTGAAAATATGTATAATAGTTACGAATGTGCAACTACACACATGTTTTAACCGATGTTATGCAGCACCTGTTTCAAAGATACATTCTAATGGGAATCATTGTTAACTTTTGAATCAAGTTAAAATAAACTCTGACTCTGAGCTTCATAGTGTAATAATGGTACTCGTACGAGTATATTGTATTAAGTTTTTGCTATTCACATATTGTAATCAATTCCGCTTGTTAATCAACGTATATTGATAACAAAAGCATAACTACTTGGACTAAGGCGTAACTAGGCCATACTCAAATTATTATTACGTTTAGAAACGTTTCATATTTGTATGAAAGCACCGAATCCGATTATTTGCCGATTCTCATGATACTTTTTGAACAAACTTTTAATAAATAGTTAATCATTACCGAAATCACGACATTGATATTTCTATGACAGTTATTATAGTACCGAGTAAAAGAATTGACACGCTCTAGGTATTCTATAAACGGCATATTATTATGTTTTTAGGAATTTATATACTTTAGTCATAGGTAAACTATGCGAATGTGAATTTTTGGAACGCCATTATTTGGGTATGACCTTATTGTACACTACATTTTATCAAATTATAACATATCTACAAATAAGTTTCTTGGTGTAGGTTTGGTGCACAATTCACTTTCATAGATATGCAAACTCTCTAGGAAATTGTAGCTGTCAGTCAATACTT
Organism: Leucinodes orbonalis; assembly: GCA_019425675.1. Taxonomy (NCBI): domain Eukaryota; kingdom Metazoa; phylum Arthropoda; class Insecta; order Lepidoptera; family Crambidae; genus Leucinodes; species Leucinodes orbonalis. The sequence continues at coordinate 61,695 of PQWD01001607.1, read as the reverse complement.
TAAATCCCGAATTGAAGACAAAATCTTTCTTAAATAAGAGATAGGCTCTCTCTAACAAGTCTGTGATAATAAAGGATAAAATATGGAAGAATTAAAAGAAAAGGTAAATCGACATTTATATACTCAAGGTACTGTTAGTAATATTCCAAAAACGAATAAAGAAGTAATTTGGTAATATACGAGGTTAATAAATAATTAATATTTTTGCAGTAGGAATTCGTTCAGTTGAAAATTTACGAGATATTTTTTTCAGCTTCATTACAAACCACGAATTTGTTTTTGAATAAGTATAACGTTTTTATATTCTTTGTTTATTCATATTACGTGTTTTTAAGTGTAGTTAGTTTCAATCGATATTTCATAAAGTGACTCTGTAAAATTGCTTATTCAAAATAAAAACGGATTTATAGATGTATGTGACAATTATTAAAATGCCGTACGACCGGCATTCACATGATATGAACATAATAATAGATTCAATTATAATAATGTAGATATAGATTTATTAATAAAATAAAATCATATGTCTATTTTTATATGAAGTTCCTATTTCAATTTCATTGTTTAATTTAATACAAAAAACTTTTAGTTGTTTCAATTTGTATATTTATAATTTAGTTTTGAATTTCACCATCATAATTAAATATTGTTGTAATCACCATAAATTTATAATATATGTTTGTGTTTTAAACGCTTAATAGAAACTACCTAGAATTCTTTCAGGAGTTATTACGTTCTGGCCATTTACACTAATAAATATTGGTTCAAAGTTTTACCTTTGTGTTAAACATTACGTTTAACTATGTCAAATGTTACGCAAAGAATATTAAAATGCACCCTTTAATGTGTTAACCCAAACTTTTATCAAGAATATAGTACTAGCTTTAAATATATTTTATTCTAGCTATAAAATTATTTCACACACATTTAGCTCTGTGTTTCATAAACTACTTACCCACGATACGGCTTTGCGGTGCGTGTAACTTTTCAAACTTGACTTGAGGCTTGAGCTGTGAGCTTGGAAGTGCAACAAGTTGAGTGGACCGCGAGGGCGCCTCTACCGGCATTTATAGTCTCACGCTGGGCGGCCGGAGGCGGGGCTACGCACGCGTGGGCGGCTGAGCCCGGCGGCCTAGTGGCGAGTTTTGGCTACAGGCTTTCCGGTTGGTACCATGACGGAAAGTGTAATTGTGTCCCATGCATTTTGTGTGAATCTTATCTTCTTATAGATTTATTGTCAGTTTAATAAAGCTCGTTGTTTTGGTGCGTTAATTTCATATTTTAATTTGTACGAAGATTAACTAAAAATTCCCTAACCTGGTTAAATTTTCAAACAATTAATAATGTCGATTGATATGAGTAGGTATGTTCTCACATGAACTTTGGATTTATTGGTGGGCAATAGCTCAATGTTAACATACAACTTTGACTAATCTTTACAATTGAATCATCGTGTGACGTAATATTATCCTAAGCGCCTTCAAAAATATATAGGGAAAAATATCCCAATCTTGAGATCCCAATTTTTTTAACCCTAAAAGTAAAAAAGAAATCTAATTTTTCTAAATAAACGTTTAGATTTCAAATCGCTTATCATTTTAGTGAGCTCACAATTATTTTATTTACCTTATATATATTATTCTTGCAATAGGTCGTTGGTGAAGGCTGGATAAGAAAAGCGGAAGACTGGGTGCAAATGAGAGAGACCTATGTCTAGCACGGAGGCCTCCCACCCACACTTTTTAGCAGTTGACATCTATCCTAGCCTAATCTATACATATAAAGAAAACTCTGTTTGTAAAATTTAAATAACAGTTTTTTACTAAATCTTTTTTGGCGTTCTATTTCGAATAGTCCGCGCGCGTTTGATGAAATGAAGGCCAAAAGTGACATACTTTTATATTTATTTTGGACTACTTTTGAAACTTTTTATACTATGTTTAAGTATACTTAATGTTGGCAACAATTAAATGTTTTGAGCCCTTAATTTGAAAAAAATACTATGTCCAATGTAAGCCAGGTCGAAAACTTTGAATAATTACCAAGTTAAACTAGTGAACCCCACTGCATTTCTAGGTACATAAACTTTGAATTCATATACACAAATAATAATAGATCCTTATTACATTCTTAATATGTATATTGCACACTAACTGCATTTTCTCCTTGGCAGTTGCAGTAGAAGTATTAGCATTCTAACTGTTAAAACAATTAAAGAAACAACGATCAAGAAACTTAGTTACTTTTAATGAAAACGAACAAGGATCTCATGAGATGCATACGATTATACACTTGAAACGACCTTTAAAATGATCACAAGTCTAGTGATAATTGACATTTTCTGAAACGAGCCCTCACCCACGCTATCTAGTAAAAAAGGCAAACATATCCGAGATGCGGGTTCCTTTCAGAATTTGATAGAAGAAATTTACCTAACTACGAGTATATTGCTTTAGATTCAACATTAAAATGGTCTTTATGTGTATTGATTTTTTCATTATGATATTAAGTTCGTTTAAAGGAGGTCAGTCATATCGACTCATGCAATTTGTGCAACTATCGTAAGACATCGGCTATGAGGCTGGATGACATGAATCTTATCTCGAGTAGGGACTCGAGATAAGATTCATGTCATCCAATTTATTGGAATAATGAATAATTTTAACCAATGGAGGGCCATTGTTTAAAATTATTCATTATTCCAATAGAAGCCTTTGGTAGGATACAACCAGTGGCTTGCACTCCATATAAGCAATTAAGCAGTGCCCTGTACGTTCAGACAACCCGGAAAATCGCCAACATAATAAAAGGTTTCCCCTTCCTCTTTCTTTCTTTTCCTCTACAGATTTAAAAAGAGTCGATCTGCTGTCATCACTCAATTTGACAAAAATGTCAATTATTTATTGTTTTTGGGATTATTGCCTCCCACTTTGCATACCTTACTCCTAATCTCCTAATTCCTCTATACTATTCTATTCCCTAGCCCTTATCTCTGTGCACGACACTGAATACAACTACTTAACGTGTCTAGTAACTAATCTGACAATACAAGTTCATAGTATCTGATAGTCTCATTGCCGTCAACTAGCTTAAAGGCCTTTAATAGACGAGCACAATTTTAATGATATTCTGTATATATAAAGGTAGATACGCCATCCGTGCCTTAAAAGCGAACCGCCGAAGAGAGTACAGTTTGTACTCTTTTGTTTAGGTAAATGTCCGCTCATTCGAAATATGTGTATGTGTGCTGTCACTGCATTCGGAACACTTTTTTCGATTGTTTTGTGAGCATATCACAAACCCATACTTTTTAACATCATTGGATTGTACATTGGATTGGCTATGTTTTTTTTTAAATAACATAGGGGGGCAAACGAGCAGGCGGCTCACCTGATGGAAAGTGTTATCGCTGTCCATGGACATTTGTAATAGCTGAAGTCACAGGGATGCGTTACCTTAAATTATAGCGATGATTATATGCGAAATCCCTTACAATATCATTAAGGTGATAAATAATAGTAAATAAATATCCACTGACATCACACAGCGCCGTCTAGCCCCAAGTTAAGCGTGAAGCTTGTATTACGGATACGAAACAACTGATAAACATACTTATATATATTTTTTGCAAATACATACATATTATACATAGAAAACACCCAGACCAATATAAACAGACATGTTCATGTAGACAAATGTGTACACTGCCCGGGGATCGAACCCGGAACCGTTGACAATGTGTTTGCATGATCTATAAAAATCGATTCGAACTTGGATGAACCAGAGATAAAAGGATTAAAATATTCGTTAATGGACCGCTTTACTAGTGTCATAGAGCATAATAGTTTGTAGTTATTTAAGAAAACGACATCTATATTTTTTAAATATGTAAAGGTTATCACGAATTCAGCAATAAAAATAGCCTGTGACAGTCTGAAGCCTTGAAAACATATTTGTTCTATGATTACTTCAATCCTTTATTCAGCTGTGTCACAAGAGAATTCTTCATACAATTTCGCATCCTTTATATTATGAATTTAGAAATATTTTGCATAATGTCAGCGTTAACCAACCATTTACGTTTCTTCATTCAAATGACATCAGGGCTACTTCCCATCTCGTAAACTTCCCATTTCGTAAACCTCAAATTGTACCTATCAAAAAGTTGCGTTTCGTAAACATTCTACATTTAATACATTTATTCCCATTTCGAAAACATTTCAGTAATTGTATGTTTTAGTTCCCATTTAGTAAACTGTTCTGTTGAAATGGGTACAGTCAAGTAAGTTAAATATAACACGAAAGTAATAATAACGTTGTCATATATTTTTAATACCAGATCAATAGTCGGGTTTTACATACTTATTATAAATATTGATATTTAAAAACAGATAAAAAGTGACCGCATAATATAATTACGAGGATTTATTTACTATACGAATTAAAGTCAAATCACCTTTTTTTTAAAATAAACCACAGTTCTATTTGACTATTTCAATGACAGCATTATTAAGTATTATTTTTATTAATAAAATAATATTTTTAACGTGAGATTATCTCCCAATGCTATGCTCGGGGTCTCTCTTAGGGATAAGATCAGAAATGATTTAATCCGTAAGAGAACTAAAGTTACCGACATAGCCCGCCAGATCAGCAAGTTGAAGTGGCAGGGGCTGGTCACGTATGTCGCAGAACTGATGGCCTTTGGAGCAGACGAGTTCTGGAGTGGAGACCGCGTCTCGGCAAGCGTAGCGTAGGACGCCCTCCGGCCCGATGGACCGACGACTTGCGAAAGGTCGCTGGTGGAGGCTGGATGAGGAAAGCGGAGGACCGGGATATCTGGCGCAAATTGGGGGAGACCTATGTCCAGCAGTGGACTGCGATAGGTTGAATAGGGGGGAATAGGGAGATTATCTCCCAGCCCAACGACTAAAAGTCGATGCAAACTGATGCAGTTCACACCATACACAAATATAACATAACATGCAAAATAAACTATAAAAAATAATTAACAATAATCACAGATTTGTTATATAAACAAAACCAATATGTAGTAGAAAATTACAAAGTGAAAAACAAATACTACGAAGCCAATAACAAAACATTATAAATGTGTTAAAAAAAATTCAATTTTGGAGTGTTCATTTGTATATCGTTTTGGATAGACCTTTTCCTTCGTTTTGATATCATTTCGCCATTATTACAAAACCTAAAAAAATGATATAATAAAATTTACTAAAACAATAATGTAATATTTATTATAAGTTTATCTAAAGCAGAAACAAAATTGCGTACGTTCCTTTTCTTTTGCGGCATAAGGTATTTTGACACACAGTAACCGATTTTTGTTGATCGAGAATCTATCTCAACACTTTGAAGCTTTTGAAAACCTTTAGATATTTTCAATTAAATTTGACTCTGACTGTACCGTACAAAAATAACAATAGTAACAAAGTTTACCGAGTTGGATTAAATGTATGAAGAAATGAAATGTTTACGAAACGCAACTTTTTGATAGGTATAAATTGAGGTTTACGAAATGGGAAGTAGCCGATGGCTAGAACGAGATTATTTGGTGAATATTGCAAATGTTGACCTTAAGATATTCAAATTTTTTTTTTTATTTATTTATTTGAAACACAATTTTATATTACACACTATAATTCAAAAGCGTTAATTTTATTTTTTATTTTGAGTTAATTTTTCGTAGATAATTAGTTGTGTTGTCCATTCTTTGCCTGTTTCCATCCTAAATTTGGGTACTAAACAACGGATAAACATAATATGTACATTTTTTTAAATACATAGATATTACACATAGAAAACACCCAGACCAATACAAACAGACCTGTTCATGCACACAAATGTTTGTACTGCCCGGGGATGGAACCTAGGTGTAAGAGCCGACGTCTCAACCATTACACCAAATGGGTCGTCAAGAAGTAGAAGAAGATGAATGCATGTTCTACGAAACAATAACAAAAACTACGATAGCCTGCGGGCAAATAAAATAAGAAAATTGTACGGAAAATCTTTTGATATTCTTAAATATTACCTCAGCTTTTTAAATTATCCGAACGGCACATCTATGTTTTCGATCGCGTTTATTTTCGATCTGAAAAGATTCTTTAATTAAGTTTGACCCATGTACTTTTTACGGCCATGATGGTTTCTCCATACTCTTTTATTTCAAATAACGTTTTACCCAAAGTATGTTACATCCATAGAATGGTATGGCTGGAAATATAAATATAGCATGCTTATAATATGCGTGTAAATAACCAATTGCAAATTTGCAGAGCACACATCGTTTTTAAATTTTTCCAAGACTTGAAATAAGGATGACTGGGTTGTATGAGTATTCTAATAAATTGGTGAGAATTCTTACGTTCTCTTTCAGGAAGACAACGTGCCAAATACACACCTAGACACATCATTATTATTTGTGCGTCTAACTCGGCCCCCATGCTTAATAAGCTGGCTATTTTCAGTGATACCGTGTTAATATCTTCAATAAACTTGGCGAACGAAGGCGGCGTACTTCCTCCTAATGCCAGCTGGAGCAACACGAACTGGATTTGTGTCATATGTGGTAGGTCTCCAAGTCAATGATGTAAAAAATATGGATTCGTGACATGCTAACAGAACAATCGAAAAAGTGTTCCGGATGCAGTGACAGCACACATATTTCGAATGCGCGTACATTTACCTAAACAAAAAAGTACAAACCGTACTCTTCGGCGGTTCGTTTTTGAGGCACGGATGGTGTATCTACCTTTATATATATTGAATATCATTGCTCTAGGTCTAGACCGTGTGACGTGGTGGATTTCAGCGTAGGACACTATTCGGTTGGTGGTACCAGCTTCACCCGCCATAGTCGGGGCTAAACTAGCGGATTTAGAGAAGTGCACATATCACATAAGAATAGCGAACTTTCACATCTGATTTTTTTCAGGCCTTTACCAGTATTTGCATAGTCAATGAGTTTTTGAAAACAATTAAACTAGTTGAAATCTACAATAATTGTCAAGATGCACGGCAAAAAGTTTAGACGGTATAGAATATGTTATTAATATATTAGGTTATTAATTAATTCGTGTCTGATTAACTTAATTTCCTGGGTCAGTGACAGTAAAAAAAACATAATAAATAATAATAAATATCCACTGACATTCACACAGCGCCATCTAGACCCAAGTTAAGCGTGAAGCCTGTATAGGGTACTAAACAACGGATAAACATACATATATATATTTTTGTAAATACTTACTTATTATACATAGAAAACACCCAGACCATTACAAACAGACATGTTCATGCACACAAATGTTTGTACTGCCCGGGAATCAAACCTGGAACCCTTGGTGTTGCGGCCAACCTCTCAACCGCAACACCAAATAGGTCGTCGATTTAAATTTATAGTAATTGTCAAGATGCACGGCAAAATGTTTAGACGGTATAAGACTATGTTATTAATATATTAGGTTATTATTCGTGTCTGATTAACTTAATTTCCTGGGTCAGTGACAGTAAAAAATAATATAATTCCATTACAGTTTGCTGCATTGAAGACCCTTGCGACGAAATGGACTCATGAAACTTTTTTCACTTTAAATTGTTGATGGTCTTCACAGTTTTAGGTTACTTTTAACAAAGGTACATAATGAAAGAAGTGAGGTCAGAATTTACTTCTGGAGCATGCTGTAATCATAGTATTAAAAATAAAATGGGCACGCATCCCGAAATAACGTACTCACCTTACAAGTGTTCAATATAAGCATTTTGATCCCATAGCAATATTTTTCTACGGTATCGAAGTTTTGTAAAAGAATGATTTTAGCACGTTCCTAAATTGTATAACTTATTGCCGTGAAAATAATACTTATTATTCCTTACGTGAATTACTAAAATTTGAATAAGCATTGATTCCTATATATTGTAGAAGATGATTGAACACCTCGTGCAGACAAGATTATTATTGACCTTTACAGGTCAGGTTGACTAGGTCGTCCTGGATTTAAGGAACATAGTTGCTTGCCTTTGTTTTAGAATCAAAGCTCGTATTCTAGAACAAGACTCAACAGTTGATCTTCACTTAAGTAGACTGAGAAAAGGATAGCGCTCTATAAAATAAGTAGCACCATCACTTTCTAATTCAATTAAAGTCAAGATCAAAATTGAGTTTTGTTCTGGAATACGGGCCTATATTTCGCTTTCGTGATGTTTATAATGCAAAAAAGATGACACGCGTGAAAAGCCCATTGTTTTTTATTTTAACAAAAACATTCTAAGGTGAGAACTTTGAGGTGCTTTCGGACCTCTTAGTCTGATTGGATGTTGCTTTTCTTACACTTTACGGTCCCAATACTAGGTTCATCTTATTCACTTACCATCTCGGTATCAAACTAATCGACAGAATATGCAAAGGTAACGGTTTGAATTGTTTTTATTTGTGGAAAACGTAATTCAGGTTATCTGAGTAATAACATTCCAAAAGATGCTTACTAACTGGCGTGGGTAGGTGTTTGTGGAAATGTCAGAAAGAATAGATAATACATACACAACTATTGATATTTTGTTTAAACTTTTAGATGATAAGTTGCTTCTAATCTCATCAACATAGGTTTATCCAGAATCAAAGTCCATTCTAAAACTCCCTGCAGTAGAACTACATAGCTGATGATGATGAATACCCACGAACTTTATCTTATCTTATTACTTTTATCGTATTTTTGCCAACTACATTAACAAAGTTTCGTGTTGTAGGTAGTAAAATAAATTATGTCAAAAATGTACTGCATACAGGTGTTTATTTTTCAAATAAGAACCTACTCGTGATTTAAATCGAGTCCCCTAAATATGAGGCAAATCTAATAAAAATCAAACATTTTCAAACCCTAAAAATCATGTGAAATATTTAGTGATTGATTAATACATATTGGAATAAAAATATAAAAAATGTTTTCTTTAAAAAAAATGTGGTTAGGCAGGTTCATGCCGCGTGGTATGGGAGAGGGCGGCGCAGGTGTGGCGGGGTGCTATAATCAACTATCGAATTGCTCGAATCGTTATTTGTAAAACCTTTAAGATAAATCTGTTTGGTATTAGGTTCCCATAAAAATATAGGTCGAATGATACCAATGATTCAAAATTCACAGCATGTAGCATGTTGTAGGGTAGCATTATTATTTCATATTATTATTTTTTCTCTTTGGTAACACTGCAAAACAGCGCCTTGACAAAACTGTCTTGGCATTAGCTAAGTGGCCACCATTTTGGTAGCATTATTTAGCATTATTATTATTTATAAATATTATTTTTAAGGAATAACATATAACAATTTTTATTTGACCATGTAAATATTTTTCTTTCTTTATTTCTTATAACTTTGAGTAACTTAGAATGCAGGTATTACGACAAAAGCTCTTAAAAACCGATGGACCACATGTTCATTGGACAGTGAGTGGCAGTGAGCAGGTCACGTATGTCGCAGAACCGATGGCCGTTGAAGCAGACGAGTTCTAGAGTGGTGACCGCGTCTTGGCAAATGTAGCGTGGGATGTCCTCCGGCCCGATGGGCCGACGACGGCTTGCAAAAAGACGGAGAGGCTTGATGAGGATAATGGTGGACCGGCAAAATGGAGGAGACATATGTCCAGCTGTGGACTGCAATAGGTTGAAACGAAGTAAAGAAGAGAAGTAATAGATACGTAACCCCGCAACGCCCTAAGCCGAGATTCGAGTCCCATTCGGGGACGCCCTTAGGCTCGTTGTGTTAATTTAAAGGCTAAGAGCCATCTGCGTTCGCCAATTGCCCGGTGAAGCAGTAAAGGCTATCTGCGGCCACCAGCAGTAGTCAGTTTGAAAAAAATATATTTTCCAAATAACTCATTAATGTGAGACATGAGATTACCACAAGTGAATACTGTACAAAACGGTAGGTATTTTGAAAAAGATTTTCTGAAGAACCGCCGCAATACTTGGGTTACATGAATAACTGAAGGATTACTAGATGGATACAATTACTAACACTTGATAGTAACGCTTTGATACCCATTACAAAGCTTATCCACTCGATGACCTAGTTTAATTAGTCGATATGCCTACGCTCCTGTCAAAGGGAAAATGCTTATAAAAATTCCTAAACTGCGGATTAGTAATCAGATACCTACTTGACAGTATCATGATTTTAAATTATTTTATATAAAGCCCCTCAATTTCGTATCAATTGGATAATTAATTTCAGTAATAATTGGACGTATTGGAACTAGGTACCTATTGTTGTAAAGTTATTGACTATTTTAAACTGTGAGTTTGAATATAATTGTCAATTTTAAATAAATTATTGAGTTAATGATTTTTACTGGAATATTAGAATCGAAAAAATATATAAATTTTGAAAAGATATCAGATCTCATATTGTAGAGCCAAGCTTCTGAATCTACATGACCTTACTCTATTGACTCTAACTTCAACAAATTCTAGATAGTCTTCGTGATAGTTCGTGTAATCTAAAGTAAGGAAGTCACCCATCCACCAAAAATATTTTGAAAAATGTTGCCAAGAAGATCATATAGATTTAGCGCTATGAAAAAGATATCAGATCTCATGTAGAGCCAAGCTTTATCATGTTGGGCCAAGAATCCACAACTGACCTAACTCTACCGACGCTAACTTCAACATAACAGGGAAGATGCACAAATTTCATTTTTGTGTTTATTTTAAAGAACTACATTTGAAATAGACCACAAGTATATTTAAAAATCAAAAAACGGTCATTTTCTGCATAAAAATGCGGTTTGAAATTGACAAATTCAAATTTCGCGCCAAAACGATCTGGCGTGACGTTTGACGTCAGATATGTGAATGTACCTCCTTTTCTTCAAGGACTTTCATACTTTTGCATTTTTTTCTCGACTGTCGAGACCTAATTTATAAGAATTTTAAATAACTGATAATGTATGGATTTCATGAATTGATACTCCGGAAAAAAAGCCGCGTTGACCATTCTTTGTGCCAATGTGATCATCTAATAACAATCATATTGTTTTTGACTGACACAAAACCAGGAAAAAAGAGATTTAGAGCTGTGAAGACGAATGAATTATTCATCAAACTATTTTTCGATGCAGTGAAGACAACTATGATGTTAGAATACTTCTTATATAGTACTTGTTATTCTTCATCTTCTTGTATGAAAAATAAACATATTTACCTACCTAATACAAATACAATAACAAAGTTGTCTATAACTTTTTATTGTAAAGATAAGGAATCATGCTAAAAAGTTTTAAAACTTTGTGAATAGAGATGCTCATACCCTCTATTTTGAATGCTAAAACAGAATAATGCATTTGACACCTGAATCAGCAATTATGAAAAAAAAATCTTGTAAGCATTGAAAAATCCAAGTTTAATATTGATTTATTATATTACAGTCACAAAACATACAACTTACACAATTATGATATATATAAAGTAATGATTTTTTTAAAACAAGGAAATATTATTATTTCTTCTTGTTCCTGGTTCATCTTTAGAGTGTAGTGTAAGTCCATGGATGAGGACTGCACAGGGCAGTTCATGTGGAAATCCTCAAGGCAGCGTTTTCCAAGCAGTTTTCTGCTCATACTGATGAGTTAAAATATAACCTTTCTTTTGCTCACTACTTTAATTTTCATGTTTGGTGATGAAAAACATCATTTCTAGATTATCAGTAGACATTATGCTTTAAAGAGCGCGGTGGCTCAGTGGTGTGGACTGTCGCCTTCCTACCGGGAGGGCTGAGTTCAAATCCCGACACGTACCAATGATTTTTTCGAATTTTCGAAAATATATGTACGTTATCGACGCTCTTACGAAGGAAAACATCGTGAGGAAACCTTCATACACGCCTGCGAAGAGATTCGAAGGTTGTGTGTGAAGTCGTCCAATCCGCTCTGGGCCCGCGTGGACGACTAAGGCCTAATCACCCTATACGGGTAGGCTCGTGCCCCTCGGTGGGGACGTTTAATGAGCTGATGATGATGATGATGATTATGCTTTGATATTTCAATAAAGTACCGTAAAAAGTCCATATTTCGCATCAGGCTTATTGCGGTTTGTAAAACTCACTTCCGACAAAATAAATTACAACCATGTCAACATTAACTTTGGTGGTTTCCTGGAGACTGCTTTTACAGTCCTAAATTTCATTTTTATTCGAAAAATGCCGATTTTGTCGTATTAATGTTCACTTTTTACTAAACCTTTAACGTCAAAATAATATGTCATACATAGATGACGTAAATGACAGTGATTGGTGTTTAAATTTACGTTCCGTTTCAAGTAATTTCAATTCGTAATTATTTAAAAAAACAGCGTAAATTAAAATATAAACCTTACGGTGTCCCTTCTTTTATGTTATTTTAACATTTTAATATCAAAATATTCATTTATATTACATTTGCATGTTCCCTATTTAGTTCTAGTTAAAAATGTTATTTCGATATTACAAACAGACATTCCAACTTTAGTTAAACGTGTAATAGATTATCATTAGCGATTACAATTTTGTCCAGAAATGATGATTACTTGTTGGCACATTGTAATTAAAGTGTCTCCTACTTTAGAATATTAAATTGACAAATTTCTTCAGGATCTCTTCGATTTCGTTAGTTTTTGTTACATTTCAGTAAATATGTATGGCTTGGCTGTTTCGTTACATAGTCGAGATCAGAAAGTACTTAAAATATTAACTAGCATTAAATTTGGAAGGCCATCAGAAAACCCTATTATGCGTTCTCCTGTTAATTTTTTTACAACACTCTTAGTATACTAGGTTTTGAAATGCAGTCGCTTCCTTTTCAGTTTTAAAATCCAAGGAGTTCAGAATTCTACAAGATTTAAAATTTTAATATCAAAAAATCTCTTTAAAGTGAAACCTATAATTTATTATTTTTTAACTGGCAATACGCTTTTGAAACGAACACGTAATGTCACGAAGACTTCTTCGACTTCTTGGCGGGAAAGGAAAGTGTCATGCCGTTGGTTTTGTTTTATTTACTAAAATTTATGTTTAATCTAATGTCATTTGTAATATTTTTAACCATTGAGTGTTTCTGTACAAATGCAAGTGTTGGCAAATAAAACAAAACAGTACAACGGTTACTTTGAGTAGTCTCAAGGAGTCCGCGTAAGGTATCAGTAAAGTCCTGCATCTTTACCGAAACTAGCAGGGCATTCATCTATCTTAGATCATTATCACTCATCATATTCATCACTCATTACTTCATCAATCAAACAAATGACAATTCACTAATGGTAAGGCAGTATAGTGTATGACTTTGGCCACTTCGAAATGGAACAAATATTAAAAAAGCACGTAATGTCACTTTGAAATTTGACAAAAGAATACGAATTTTGTTTTTCAAATTTTAAATCAACGGATCATTAAAATTTAAACATTTTGTTTTAAAGTTTATACAACTTTTGTTTTTTAATGGACTTTTTAACCCCGATAATGGAACAATACCCTATACATGTAATTAAAAAGCAAAAAAGTCCTAGTTATGTCGAAATGTATACAAAAGACCCAAGCGATGTGATTATTGTTCATCAAAAGGTATGCTCATTATTGTTCCCTTTATCGTATAAAGTTGCTGTGTCTACGATATTCTTTCAAATTTTCTTTTGTCTTACAGAACAAACAGAATAATTGTAATCTTGAAATTGAAAACAAATGCAACAAAGAAACAGGTGGGAATTTATGCTATATATTTTTAATTTAATAAGAAAATGACTAACTTTGGACACTCAACTTGTGTTTATTATGAATTAAAAATAGATGTGCTTCACAAGCAAACTTTAAATTTCACGTCTTATTAACCATCCACTTTATTTATTTAAATAAAACAGTGAAATAATCAAGTGTAATTTTGAATGCTTAATTATTATATCACAGTTTTAGGTTTACTAAACTCATGTAGACCATACATCATATAGGTATACATATTTAAAACATACTACTTAATACAAATTTTAACACCACAAATATTTACTTAATGTGGAAATTTTCCACTTGATATTTTTAAGTAATAAAAGTTTGCTTTCATTTCCTAATTATATTATAGAGGAACTAGATCTCACTGGTTCTCCACTTAAGCTGGACTTGAGTTTGCATACCATTCTTGATGACACTATGATATCCGATGAGCCACAGCTTTGGAATAAAGAGGAAGCTTTACATGGTCCACTTGGTATAGAAAAAGCTAGGTAAGTGCATTCATATTTATATCATTTACATTATGTTGGCTTACAATAGTTCTCAATAGGTTTGATTTTTAGACTGTGCTCTGTAACAAATCTTATTATAACAAAAAATAAATATGAATTCATTTATTTTTAAATTTAAATTATTTATTTGAGGTAATTAGTGCAGGATATAAAATTTGAAGGTTCCTGGGACTCAGAAAATAATAAAGGGCAACCCTCTTTTTGATCTATATTACTTAATATATGGTGCCTCCTGATGCTGTCAAGGGTTAACCCTTTGCCAATGACACCTTAAGGCACCAGACAACAGATGTTCTTTTCTATAATGTAGGTAGGTTAATTTTTATGTCACTATTATATTTATTTTAGGGAAATAGCAAACCTCTACAATAAAAGTCTAACAACACTAACTAAAGAGGAATCTGTACCTATGTGGGTATTAACAAATCCATCCAGCGAAGGCCACCCCTTGCTTCTGACTGTACAGTCAGACTGCAAACATTTTACTAGAGGAATAGTTACGTACCTGGGCGCCATATCCTTAGAAGAAGCAGATGTTTCTAGACTTATTGAAGAGTTTGCGATGCAGGAAACAATACCAACAGATAAGGTATTGTTATTGTGTTTTATTCAAAATTTCTTTGTAGCCATTACACAAGTTTTATATTTACAAAGCTCATCTTTACAAATAATTGTATCACCTATGTGACCCATTATTTAGTTAACATTAGAAAAATAGTAAAATCATATTATTTTGAATGTGACAACATGGGGTTCCACACATCCAGTGTTTTGCATTTGTTCATGGGTAGGAGTTTATTATACTTTCCTACCCACAGATTTCTCTCATGATTGTTTGCTTCTTATGTCATAAAAATTTCGTTTGTATATTTTTCAGGTGAATGTACTAGTGGATTGCAAATATTTACTCTCGGGTATCTCATATGGGTCTCACAGCACAGATGAGCTTTTAAATGCTCCTCATGGGGGACTCACAGAAATACATTGTGAATGGTCCGAAAAAACACTAATAACACCATACATAAGCTGTAAAGTGAAATTTGTAAGTAAACTTTATAAATTATGCCATGAAGTAATAATAGTTTATCCTATAGCAGTCCACTGCTAGATATAGATTTTCCCAAATCTACACCCAAGAATCCAGTCTTTCACTTTCATATCCTTCATTGAAAAAGTCAATAGTGAATTCTGGTTGAGAAATGTAATACTGCTATCACAAAAGAAATGCCTGATTTGAAGCAGGTTAACATTAGTTCGTAGTATTAGGAATAATGAACATTTGAAATAGTTTATAGCATGGTTTATTTAGTGAAAACTATAAATTGTAAACTCCAGTGATATCAGGACAGCAAGAGTATATATTTTAGTATAACTCTGTTCCAGGCCTGGGACTTGAAATGAAGCTACTGAAATAGTGACTACTATGTACTGTGGATTCCTTCACCATATGTCAGATGACGTACATATATTTTCCAAAATTCGTAATCATATTGGTACGTGGCGGGATTTGAACCTGCGCCTTCCCAATCGAAAGGCAACAGTCCACACCATTACACAACATTTATTGCACATAAAATTTTACATTGTTAACATGCAATATATAGTCTAGTTTCGCAGTTTAGGACGCAACCTAAATTATAATTAAATAACGTCTAAATCTCATAAAATAGCTTGTACATTGCAATCTATATTTTGATTATATACAAATTTCATTTCACAAAGAGAAATCAGTTGATAAACACCATACTGATGTAGATCCTTAGCATTTTTATCAATGTGTTCTGCATATATTTCAGGAGCAAGAGGTGATAGTAGGTCACATGGCGAGTCCCTGTAATGCAATATGGAAGTCTGTCTGTTCGTTACACAATATGAATCAGATGCTGGTGGATATGACTGCGGCTGGCAACAGCTCTGTTAATTTGGAAACAGCTGTCATAAGGTATTAGTTAATATAATATTAGCAATAAAAAAGTTAACTTGGTAATGTACAATAGAAGGTATTAATAATTAACCTTCATCTATACGTTATAATCGGAGAGCCGGCCTTATAAATTGTTAGGGACGATATCTGACACTGCGGTGGTACCTACTTAGACGACACTACCACCTAGTGCTAATCACGATAAATATTTTTCCAGAAACTTTGGTCCTGGCACCAAACGTCCAGACAACAGCAAACGACTAACACAGCTACTTAACGAGACAGAAATGTATGCATACACAGCTGAATGTCCAGCTGGTGGTTGTGTGTGTGTAACTGATGATACAACCTCCTTAAAACAGTGTATGAACGCGATGAACACTTATGGATCTAGCAACGACTTCACTTACAAACTCTGGGATATTCTGAGAGGTAAGGTATTTGTTTTTTATGATATAAGTGTTCAGGACGATCAGGACGCTCAACAAATGGTAAGTGATACGCCTGACCATGACGGAGAGGCATTGAAGGAGACCAACAAATGATGTACAGTTAGTATTCTCCGTTAATGCAGCACACACGCAGCTACAGTGCCCTCATCTCAGAACACAAAAGTGCATAACACTCCTGTTTCATGGGACGATATCTGGCACTGCAGTGGTACCTACTTAGAGGACTCAGTATCGAGTCTACCACCTAGAAGCTTCAGTCCTAATATTTGATTCTTGTATGTTGAGCCCTCATATATCCCTAAAATCATAGCCATTCAGTGCGGGCAGGGAACTCAGTGTTCTAAAGTGCCTTCTCAACTGCCTTCATTACTTTGTTAAAGATAGATCACTAATCGACAATATAAAATCAAAATACTTGAGATATGGTCATGGATTTCTATCCATGACCTTATCTTAAGTATTACATACATTCTACAATAATTTGTATATTCAATATTGTGATTTTCCAGATTGTGAAACGGCAGAAGAGCTGATAATGCTACTAATTCAAGCACTTAAATTCATATCTTCAGGAAAAATCAGGCCCTTTGTAAGTTTTCACTTTTTTTTAAATTGGATAGTAAAATTAGCGTATTTCATAGATAAATAAGAATGGTTACTAACGAATCAGTTACAAACATACAATATAAAATCAATCATAGTATTAAATAATAATAAATAATTAAATCGAAAACCATGCTCTTGTAATTCATTGGTAATAACGACCTGGATTTCTATAATGTTTAAAATAATTTCGGAAGGCATTGTATAATATGTATGTATCAAGTATTACGTAACGATTTTTTCTAAATATTTTTTAACATTTTTGTTTGCCAACCAAAGGTGGCATACAATACAATCCTGGGATTCCCTGTAAAACATAAAAGAATCGATGTAGAAGTTTCTAATTACCTAGTTTATTACTGAAATAAAAAAGTTATTTAACAAGTTGGATGAATACCCCTCTTGCCCTTGTACTGCAATGTAACGTTTTACCCAACAATTCCCTTCCCAACCCAAATTTCATTACGTCATACTTAAATGCTCCCTTAGTGTGTATGTAGAGCAAGATAGTAAATTCAATTGATTGCAGATCGACGCGAACAACAAAACGTACCTATCAAAATTAGTGCTCAAACTATCCAGAGGCCATTCACAAGCTTCAAAAGTACTCAAGAACCTTAGAACGAGTCCACCGCAAGCCCTTTCGTTGGTTGCCCAAGTAGGCACTGAGAAGACTATGTGGGAGTATACCAGGGTTATGTCCCTTTTGGAGCATTCTTTTTATATTGCTGGCATCTGGACTACTGAGACTAGGTAAGTATGAGACGTGAATAGGTATAGACTGGTACATTTTTTTAAACAAACAAACACACTAGTGTAAAAAAATGTACTATTCGCTTGACGCATACATTAACTTATAAAGACAAAAAAAATCATTAAAAGGGTTCAAAGTCAAAAGCACGAGCATACTTCTATGTTCCTTTGACATGTAGCGACGTGATTATGAATGAAAATTCTGCCCAACTTACGCGACTGGCAACATTTTTCCCGGACACTTTTTGAGTGAGATTATGCATCAAGTTCGTTTATTGTTTATATAATCTCACAATGAAACATTTCTCAACGTTTTCCTTCCAGATCACACGAATCGATAGAGCAGATAAACCAAACTATACAAGACATGACGATGGGGGGCGACTTCACGCTGAATCCGTTTGACGCGTTGTCCACTGGCGAACACTCGATCCGGCTTGACTGCGAGTCGTTCTGTGTAGAGGACACTGCCGAGCTCACTGTAGATGACTTTGCTTCCCTCAAGAAGCACGGCTTGGCTGCGGAAAGGAAAGACGTTAATGAGGTAGGGACTTTGAAATATAAGCCGCTTTTAGGGTTCCGTAGCCAAATGGTAAAACGGAACCCTTATAGGTTTGTAAAGTCTGTCTGTCTGTCCATCCGTATGTCACACCCTTTTTTCTCCGAAACTAAGAACACTAATCAAACTTTGTAAGTATAATTATGTATTATGTGAACCGCTATTAGGTTTTGACAAGAAACTTGAAAGAATAATAATATATTTTGGGGTTCCCCATACATACAAAAGTGACCCCCACCCCCCCTAATTTCTAAACTATGGGGTTGATAAAATAAATAAAAAAATGATATACATGACCATGAAATGTAACAACGAATTCTAGTTTGAACGATTTCTGGTGTGTAGTCTTTTTTTACCTGTCATAAACGGTGAATCACTATTTTTTCATATCAAAGCTGTAGTAGGTGCCTCAGTAAATAAAATAATTTTATTTTATGTTACTTGCTGCTGCGGAACCCTCCACGGGCGAGTCCGACTCGCGCTTGGTCAATTTTTATTTTATAAAATTAATGTTGTACGTATCTAAGTACATAGTCCTATACAGTACATTAATGAGTTGTTAATATATAATATAGTCGCAATAAATAATATCTATCTAAATTGCTCGGTCACAACGTTCAATAATAATAATTGACTACCCAGAATACAGTCATAGCATAAGCATAATTAGTACATATGAACGTACTACACAATATCCCTTAACTAATATTCATTACATTTCAAAAATTATGTATAGTTTAAAGAAATGAATCAAAATTTAGGTACCCATATTTATTACATTACAAAAATATGAATTTAATTGAAGTTTCACAAATCCAAAGGCAATTTAATATCTTTTTGTTTGCCAGGTGCCTTTGATAGCTGATGAAATTGACATCAGTCCATGGAAAAATCTCCTCATGAAGTTCGCGCAAGTGCATGTCTGCTTAGAGCATTTGTACCGAGCCGAAACATGCCTTAGAGTTGATTTTGGTAAGTGTTCTGCTAAATTGTAAAGGTATTGTTATATTTCTTTTCGAATTTTCGATTTTTACATTTATCAGATACTCTTACGGTGAAGGAAACCTGCGCCTACGAAGAAATTTAAAGGTTCTGCTTGAAGCCAATCTGCACTTGGACGACTAAGGCTTATAACACCCTACACGGGAAGGCTGGTGTCCCTTAGTGGGAACGTATAATGAGCTGATGATTATGTAAGCAAACTGCTGTGCCTGTTCTCTCCATTATAAATGTTATCTTCAATTAATTATAATATGTGATATCAAAATTAATTGATTTGGTGTTGCGTTTGAGAGGTCGACTGCAACACTAAGGGTTCCGGGTTTGATCCCTGGGCAGTACAAAATTTTTGTACATGAACATGTCTGTTTGTAATGTTACATACATTACAAAAAAAAATGTATATAAGTATGTTTATCCGTTGTTTAGTACCCATAAAACTTGGGGCTACATGGCGCTGTGTGAATGTCAGTGGATTTTAATATTTATTTATTGTATGTATCCATGTACTTAATTATAAAGAAGAAGTTTATGTATGTATTCCATCAGTGACACTGAAAAATATGTATTAGTAATCTAAAACAAGAACATCACTAACTTAATTTTATGTTATATTTTCATAACATCTTATTTTATAACAGTACATGATTGTCCCATTTATCTGCTCCAACGTAGCACGCACGTAGACAATAGATTCATGTATTGTGAGTTGTGAATTTCCATCCGTGCCACGTACTACCGCGTATTCAGTATTTTTTTAATAATATTATGACTACTGCCATTTATACTGATTTCTCTTTGTAATTCTCAATTCACAGAAAATCTGAAGCCAATAGCGTCACGCCTACTAGAATACTACGTGTCAGAAAAATCTCCAATAAAAACAGTAGGGCAGCTCATGAGCGACCCCTTACAGAGAATATCAATGCCGATTGCAAACAATATTGTTCAGGATCATTTAAAGTAAGTTTTTAATGAATTATGATATTATATAGTTTAAAAACAGGACAATTATGCATTATTTTCTTTTCTTTACTTCAAGTTACCTGTTTACATACCAAATTGAAATAAATGAAATATCATACATTATTAAACCATTTTTTTTCGCCAAAGATGGATTTAGCAGGTACATTAGCTTTTCTTTTGTTTATCGAGTTAACATAAAATCATTAATTAAATTTAATTATTATGAATCCCTTTTATGATTTATTATTAACTAATATTAACGACTGTAACAATATTAATTGATAGATTTTAAGTTGTATTTCATTCACACTATATAAGGAATAATTTTTTGATACTTAGTGTTATAATTATGCATCTCATTTTAATTGAACTCATTCCTTATGAAAAATAAAGGTTCTCTAAATTTAACTATAAATGCAAATTGTGACTTGTTTGTTACAGGAAAACCGCATTTTGGTACCGTGCTGAATTGAGTAAAAAAGAGAATTCAGCTAACCGGATACGGCGTGATGCTAAAGTTGTCCACGTGTTCTCGCAACTGCCCGTGTTTCCGCCGACTGTGTGGCAGAATTTGGGTTAGTAGTAATTATACTTAACCTGGGGGGTTACCGCCATGTCTTGAAACAGCATTACAATAATATTATTTATCGCCTTTTCTGTTAGTAATACTGTTTTAAGAGATTACTCGATACTGAGTCGTCTAGGTAGGTACCACCGCAGTGCCAGATATCATCTCGTGAAACAGGTGTTATGCACTTTTGTGTTTCGGATAAGGGCGCTGTAGCTAGTGAAATTAATGGGTATAAGAGACTAAACATCTGTTATCTCGAGTGATGGATCTCGGGCTCGCAGTGCGGCATTGATGGCGAATAATAACTGTCTTTCAGTTGTTGGTCTCCTTTAATGTCGCTCTGTCATGGTCTGGCGTATCACTTACCATCAGGTGAACGTCCAGACCGTTCTGTACACTAATAACATAAAAAACAAAAAATAAAAGATTGCGCTTACCCCCCAGATATGAAATAAAAATTCTGTAGTAACGTTTAGGTGGAGCTAGTGACCTCAAATAACAGTTGTCTGCAAAAATTAATGGACAAGACATATTTCGTGAAGCTTATGATAATTTATACTGGCAAATTGCTCATTTATTATTTGTCAAGTTTTTTTTATGCTATAGCAGGCAAACAAGCAAACGGCTCATCTGATGGTAAATGTCCCGTCGCCCATGTACATTTAAATACCAGAGGACACTGAAATGCGTTGCTGGCCTTTCAATAGGGAATACGCTCTTTTTTTAAGGTCGCCAGGTCGTATCACTCAGGAAACATCTCCGGCAGCAACTGATTCCACAATTTCGTCGTTCGTGGAAATAAATTACAACAAAAACGCACTGTCGAGGACTTCCATTCATCTAGGTGGTGAAGATGAAATTTTGAGTTTTGCCTCGAAGTGCGGTGGTAATTTTATTATCTACAAGAAAACACTTACTTAACCCTTTGACCGTCCAATATCCAGACACAATAGATTTTCTATTGTGTCTGGATTCTTTGCACATTAAAAATGAAAGTGACCATATTCAAAATTTCCGTTATTCGAATTTATAGCGGCCATCATAAAACCCGTTTAATATTTGTTTTCAGATATATTGTATGTCACTGATACAAAAAATTTGAATTAACCTTTTAACCCCCATGATAGAAATAGAAAATCTTTTGTTTTTGTTGGGTATATCCGTTAGCTGTGGTTAAAGGGTTCAGATAAACCACAATATATTTTTAACGGAGTCTAATTATGTAGATGCAGGATGATTCACGGAGCTTTATCTAGAAATTACAAACATCTAGAACTTTTCTGATAAAATATTTAACCCATTGACAGACATAATAGATTTTCTATTGTCTGGATTGCCGGTCTTCAATGGGTTAAGGAACAGATGAATAAATAAAACAAGCCTTGGCAAGCGTGTAATTTTTGAAAGTTGTAGACTTCACATTTGAATTAAAGGGTCATAAAGTAACAGTTTGTAATCGACAGCTGACTATTCACATATTGTATTTTCATATAATAAATCGAAATATCTTTTTCAGAGCCATCTGTAGAAGATGCTGCAGAAGTAACTACAGTGGGAGATGATCTGAAATATTATAATACTAAGTACACATACTTGAGTAACGAACTTGTGCCAAAATTGATTTTAACCTAGTGTGTATGTATAAACTCACGTAGATCTTAATAAGAAATGAAGTGCCTTATTCTGTAATAAACTGTTTACGTTTTTTAATAAGCCATTTTATTTTTCTTGGTTGATAATCTTATGACCTATTCAGTTTTCTACAAAGTACTGCGAGGTGGCAACTGCTAACAACATAGTATCTTAGCGATACAGTTTTTATTTATGTCAACAATCTAGTTCAATTGGACATGGTGCTTGACTTATTCCTGATTGACTTACAATTAATTTACAACCACGCCTGCTTAGGATACCAAGCTACATTTTACCAAGACAGAAGGCAAAAAATCTACTAAGATACGATACTAGACAAGTTCATAATTAACTTCCACGGTTCGTAATAACAAATTTACAAGCTTGATTCCAATCTATCACTCTAATGGCGGCTTCAATAAATACACAGATAGCATCGAAAGAAAACCGACGCTTTCTTAAATAAATACGGTTGATTACTCTGTTTGATCTCGATGTCGATAAAACTTTTGTTTACAATACGCTGAATGTTCAGCGTGTTTGTGATCGATATCCGTTTTAAAAGAAACTGTGTGACTAACGACCTGGTTTTAAATTGGATAATTCGCTAAAGATACTACACTAATTGTATTACGTTGTTTGATGAATAAATGTATTTTTACTACTTACAGATTACACCAAATAAAATAAAACATCCAAAATTCCACCACTTGCAAATAGCATCCAAAACTTTGAAAGAGTTTTTTGACGATATGGAGTTGTAGATCGTTGAATTACTATTAGCTATTTTTTAAATACAAGAAGCTGACCGAGTACAAGAAGTTGACGTCCAACCTTCAGGATTGAAGAGGCACTTAAAGTATAAATAAATAAACTTAAGTATTTCTGTCTTTTTTGCAGTGCCCTTGCTGGGTGTCACGTGATCAATGTACGGCTTCAGATAACACCAATGCAAAACCATGTAACTAGTAAATAAATGCAAATAAAAATATAAAGGTTGTTCAACGTCATTTAATAGATTGCAAAGAGTTTCTTCGTTCTGTAAATTGCTCGTATAGAAACGCAAGTCCTTATATAGAGCAGTGGCTACGTATAAGGATGTGTCCCATTTCCACCAATAGTTATCAGCTCCAAGCTTATAAATATGATAGACTTATTTAAAATAATTTATTTATTTATTTATTTAATTAAAGAAACATACAGCCTTAATTTAACATATGACTAAAAACAAGTAAACAACACAGTTGGCCAAAAAAGTTTCCAACGTTAAGTATTGCATATCGAGTTGATTGACTTATATCATTAAAGTTGTCATTTCGACACTGAACTGATCGTGTAACAAACATTTAAAAACCGCTTACATTCACTGCTGCATTGATGCAAATGCATTAAACATTTTTCAAATAAAGATTAATACAAAAAAAAATAAAAATAAATAAAACTTAAAATTTTGAAGTCACAAAGGAACCTATATCTTCCTTTCTTATAATCAAATTATGTATATTTATATGGATAACAAACATATTCATACAGAGGGTACTCAATTGTGCTGAACTTTTTTAACATATGAACAAATACACATAGTTTACAGTTAAAAAATCGATATAATTATAATGTGTATTATGTGTATTGCAAGCACGAATTAGAAATCTGTTCTTTGAGTAATTTGTTCTACAAAAGGGAATAGAAAAATGGCATTGGAACGAGCACATAACCTAGGGCATCTAAATGAAATACGACTGAAAGAAAATGAGAATCTATGCAGTTATTAATGATCTTAAACAGAAACACCTGGTCCCTGTGTTCACGCCGTAATTCCAGTGACTGAAGCTGCGTTAAATGGTCCTTAAATTTGTAACTTAGTCTTTTTAGGAACTTATTTTGAATGCTCTCGACCTGTTTATATATTTAGTATAACTAGGATTCCATACCGTAGAAGCGTACTTAGATGGCTTCTTACCAAAGAATTATACATGGCCTTATAGTTATGATATAGTTGGGTTTCGCAAATCCAATATATTATTATTTTCGGTTTTGGGGCTATTTGACTTATACAGATCTTTAATTACTTCGACCTAAAAGATATTTGAGACTTGCTCCATTTTAGAGTTCATCTTAAAGTTGGCACTTTTTAGGAAGTTCAAGACCCTGCCAACTTTATAGATTTAATGTCAATTGGGCATAAATAATAGTTGCCCAAGTAGCTCTTTGATCCATTTTGATTGATGAATATAACTGACAACAGTTATATTTTGCAAAATGTTTTCCTCATTTTACCAACAAATACCCGTCGACCAAACAAAGTTGTACCGTATGGTACAATAGGTGCGAATATAGCACACATATGATTGAGTAATAAGATAATTAGTGCACGTGGCCGCAAGTAAACATGCATGCGCGACGTAAAACAGCGCACACGCATTGTACCGTTATGCGCAGAGGTGTTACAATTTAACTTTAAATCACAATCATGTTTTTACTTGACGTTAAACTTTTATACGTGTAACAAACAACATATCCTGTATATTGAAACAAAATGTGAGGCTTAAATAAGCCATACAAATGCTCTATAGGGAGATAAGCAGTGCAGTAACAGCTTAGTGTCGAAGAAGTAAAATACTTAAATGCATTCATCAATTAATATATTTAATTGTAATGATTTATATTAGATTTTTTTATTTATTTTATTTTACATTGCAGGAAAACTTACAGCTAATGTTATTTTAAGACACATAATAATATAAATATTGAAGGCCATTTAAAAGTTTCCACATATATATAACACGAAGTATAAAGTTAAATTTTTAACACAAAAAAACATCGTTACAACTATTGCTGCATAAAAAAATATTTGCAAGTTGCCGACTTAAGTTACAAGGTTGTAGTATTAAATAAGTCAACATCTACACTTTTAGTTAAGTCATTGAAACAACCTGCTTGCCCTCACAAATCAGATTTTTTCAGGTAATTGCATAATTAACTAGTAAAGTATTTTTAAAAATTAATGTTCAGAATAACGTTTTCTCACGACTGTACTTCATAAAGAAATGTAAATCGTCAATCCATCAAAATAACTGCACAGAAATGGATTAAGAGGGCAGAGATGTTTAACCCCAATAATTTGCGGGAAGCACAGTTTTATGAGCTTATTATTTATGGTTTAGGTACCGCACTGCTTTGGTTATGCTTATCGTCAACGAAACATGAGTTCCAACTTTTAATATGTTTAACGAATACGCGGTGGTAAAAATCCCTCTAGTAGCAGTAGTCCGGTTGTTAGTTCGTTGACCGGACTACTGCAACTTTTTAGTTTCCAATATTTCGATTCGAATGAGCACCGGACTTCTGCTAACTTATTATATTTACAATTTGGTTAATAAAGTTAAGTTAAAGTTTTGATTACTGAAATCCAACTGAGTCGTCTGAGTAGGTACCACCGCAGTGTCAGATATCGTCCCTTAGGTAGGTGGTAGACCCTAAGAAAAATATCTCGAGTCTACCACCAAGTAAAAATATACTTTAAGGCCGTCTATATTTCGAGACTTCGCTATTACGTGTAATACTATCTCTTCTCAGCTCATCCAGTTATAATGATAGGGTGTTTCGTCAGTGGAACCCGGTGCTGAATAGGCCACGGTGTTTTCCTGACAAGGACTCTTTGAATTGGCCGATAACATTTTTCAGTCATAGTTCGATGTATGAGGCAACCCACAGACATCAGAGATATACATTAGACTGGAAAAGCCGCTTCTTATAGGCAGTTCCAGTGTCGCAATTTCTTTTCGGTTCTTACCTGTGAAAAGTTTATTTATTTCTTGGTAAATTTACTGATTTTGCGATGATGGCATGTTACAATTGCACAGGATGGCATTTTGGAAAAAAACGGTAATTTCTTCTTATATTCGTGCGTCTTGACTCGTCTCACAGAGCGTAAACTGGTAGCCAGTTGTATGCTCGTTGAGCTTACAGTTGTCGCACTTTAAACGCGGCTTGCCCCATCCCTGTATGGGAAATCTGTGGAGGAACCCAAAACATATTTACTATTTTTTCATAGTTACATGTGAAACCTAATAGCGGTTAACGTAATACATATACTAAAAACAATTGAACAGTTTACTGCTTATTAATTTCGGAGAACAAAAGAGTGTGACATATGGACGGGACAGACAGACAAACATGACGAATCTATAAGGGTTTTTTTTTTGCCATTCTTCTATAGAACCCTAATAAAAAAATTAAGCTAAATGAAAGATTTTATCACCATCAGTCAACCCATTATCGTCGTCTACGTACTGAAAATAGGAAAGCAAGATAAAAGATGTAAGACGCAGATAACAATAACTTCCTAATTGGGTAGGCAGATTTAAGAATATTTTTAAATCGGTGTTACCTACTAACACACACATACACATTTTTACATATCAACACCAAATTACCTATGAAGATGAGAGAAGACCGAAACTACCAAAGGTAGTAAAATATTTAGTCACTTATTGAATCAGTTTCCCAGTTCAGTAACAACGGTCACATTTTCTCCTCGTTCCTAATCAAAGTCTAAACCTTAAGGTTGCCAAAGTCTAACATCCAATTATTTAGCATCTGGGTCTCAATTCCACTAATTTATTTCACATTACACGTTTTACTTCATTACGACATTTTTCAATCCATCCGTAAATTTGGTATCCCGGGTATGTATACCTTAAATTTTAATAGTTTTTAATGATAATATATATTAAAATTAATTGTTGTCACGTGTTACTAATTAAAATCCTAATATAAAACATAAAAAATAAGTGTAAAATTTATTATTAATATAATTTATTATTTTCTATTGAAGCACAAATAAGATCCTATTAGCGCATTATAAATTAGCAGAATTGGAGAACTGGATGGGACACACGACTCGTGTCAAGGTTGCTTTAATGAGACGTTCCTAACTTCGTGTTGTATCTGTATCGACTTCAAGGACGAACTGGAGGGCTTATTGGGGAACCCATTTGAGTTAGATAATGATTAAATCAATTCTGGTCGCCCAAGGTGACTATCTTAGAATAAGTAATACAGATAACGTAGAAAATAGCGTTTAATGTTGCTGTAAGTGAACTTTTTTTGTCAACCAATCACAGTCTGCTGCTGTAATTAGGTCACTTCGTCATTCATTTTCACTTCCATAGTCCACCAGAAAACTAGCTTACCAATGGATCATCGAGGCAGATGATCCACATTCTCTTTTCAACCTATCGCAGTCTACTGTTGGACATAGGTCTCCCCCATTTTGCCGGTTCTTCGCTTTCCTCATCCAGCCTCCACCAGCGACATTTCGCAAGTCGTCGGTTCATCGGGTCGGAGGGCGTTCTACGCTACGCTTGCCAAGACGCGGTCTCCACTCCAGAACTAGTCTGCTCCAACGACCATCGGTTCTGTGATCCACGTTACTCTTGCTAAACTAGCCTGGTTTAAAGGAATCCGTTCTGCGACACTGACAGGTATATAGGTAGTTATTTATAACATTGCCGTATTTTTCTCAGAATGCGAATGATTTGTGATGCCTATAGGTACTCAGTCCTTGCTACGTACTGTGATTACTTTGAACTTACGTTTTTGGGGTTGAGGTTAGCCTTACCTGCTCGTAGAGCTTTAACGAACGACAACAACAGAGGTGTAGCTATACTGTGGACTGTAGATATATTTTATATTATCATAATCTTAATATTAAAGAGAGCTGCTTAAATAGCTTAATTCAGTGTTACTTAAACCGATCCTATATATTACTAACATTTATACGTATTTTACATGGGAGCACTCATAACAATACAAATATTTTTTCCTTCTAACATAATTTCAGGCAAAATAAAATATGTTTAATGCACGGAGACACTACTGTACCTACCCACTATCCCTATACATTAAATAATTATAGCCACATGGGCTATAAGTTTTCTTTTGTCTTTATACATGTAAATATCTATGTTAGTGTATGTATATTTTATATGTTTGTATATTTAATATGAATGTGAGGTTTCAGGTAACAAACTTAGTTAAATATGTATTTATGTAATAGTTTCTTTGTGTAATTGGCAAGTGCGCAATTACTAATTGCGCACTTTGTCTGCCTGTCTCAGTATGTTTTTTTTCCTGTTTAGGACTGCTGGAAAAATTCCATTCGGAATAAGCAGTACCTTTGTACTTTTTTTTCTCACTATATATTGTTCTGACTATTTGTATGTGTGCATAAACAATAAATAATAAATAATACAAGTATTGCTATACAATTTCCATTAAATATTATACGTACAAAATTATATTACATTCTATTCAATCCTCTGGCACTGGTTTCCATTCACAATGTCGGCCGCACACAAAATGTACTCCTAATTAGGCAGAGATGAATGCTGGAGTTCTCTCGCTTCGTCGTTGTCGACATATTAACATTTATAGCTATTTTTGGAATAGTCTCGACATTAGTGTATGTATATATTTATATGTTTGTTATATTTATATATGAATGTGAGGTTTCAGGTAACAAACTTAGTTAAATATTTCTGTAATAGTTTCTTTGTGTAATTGGCAAGTGCGCAATTACTAATTGCGCACTTTGTCTGCCTGTCTCAGTATGTTTTTTTCCTGTTTAGGACTGCTGGAAGAAATTCCATTCGGAATAAGCAGTACCTTTGTACTTTTTTTCTCACTATATATTGTTCTGACTATTTTGTATGTGTGCATAAACAATAAATAATAAATAAATACAAGTATTGCTATACAATTTCCATTAATATTATACGTACAAAATTATATTAACATTCTATTCAATCCTCTGGCACTGGTTTCCATTCACAATGTCGGCCGCACAAAATGTACTCCTAATTAGGCAGAGATGAATGCTGGAGTTCGCTCTCGCTTCGTCGTTGTCGACATATTAACATTTATAGCTATTTTTGGAATAGTCTCGACATGGTCTTATGTCGGAAAATATACTATACTGGATAACTTCACTCACTCAAATTATACAAGGG
Organism: Leucinodes orbonalis; assembly: GCA_019425675.1. NCBI lineage: Eukaryota > Metazoa > Arthropoda > Insecta > Lepidoptera > Crambidae > Leucinodes > Leucinodes orbonalis. The sequence goes on along the minus strand of PQWD01001607.1, from coordinate 31,946 downwards.
AAGGAATGTGTTTATTCCCTAGATAAAACATCGTTATATAAGGAGAAACAAATTAAAACAACTAGGAAGAAACAGCGGTATTTACTGACTTAAAAATCCTATAAGGGTGAAAAGTTTTCCCCCTACAACTGACCTTATATAAACTTATTTATATACTGACTGAATTTATATAAACTTATTAAAACAAATTAAATACAGTCATCTGCTTTTTAAAATGTTCCCCTAAAAGAATATAATAAGGCAAAGACACAAACCCTGGTTTGGTTGCATGTTATTAATTTGGACATAAACTTCCGATATAATGAAAATGACAATAGCCATAGGACGGTTGATACCTTATTGTGGATATTTATTACAGAAAAAAACATGTAGGGATAAATTAGGAGAAAAGGAAGAGCAAGAGCCTGTAGGCCGCAGGAGCTTAACTGGCGTTTTTCCTTGGCAATGATCATCTAGCATCAGTGCATTGCATAACTGATAAGTACGAAATGCTTAGGTAAACTTCAATATATTCTATAACTTGATAATTTAAAAAAAGTTAATTTTACTAAAACAACGCATTAAAAAAAGATTATCATGAATGTCGCCATAAAACAAAAGTTCTCAAGCATTTAATGTATAACGTTTAATGCTTGAGAACTCTCAGGCAGTCAATTCGTCTAGCAAAATTAGTAATCGATAAAATAAAAAATAAGTATAAAGAGGAAGCTATGGACGATGCATGTAGCCCATGCATTGTACATAGTATATAATTAAGTAATAATGGTCTAATAACCCAGTAGTATGTTAGCCACTTATACATGATAAGTGGTTAACATTAAGTGGGTATGTGCTTACCTAAAAATGACATTAACTACATCATTGGACTCCTTCAGTTTTTATGGTTTGAATTTTATACTCTAATGCCCAATTGCAAAAATCAGACTCAAGCGTTTATCTTTAATTATATAAGTATGGAGTTAGAAAGGGACAGCGCTATATACGATTAAAAGCGGCATCCATTTCTAACTCTATTAAGATCAATGCTTGAGTCTCGTTCTAGAATACAGGCTATACAGCCTGTATTCTAGACACAGTATTAGTGAAGACTATACAGTCTTCTATGCACTATGTATTTACATACATAAATAATACCTTCTTGTAATATAATCTAAGCGAGGTCATAAAAATCTAAGTACCTCAGTATGCGTGCTGTAAATAAATGCAATCGAACCTGCGTATTCAAAAAACGAATGAATACGCTTTTTCTGGGAAAGCCCGCTTTATCTAAGATCTCGTCTCTTCCACCAGGATAGGATAGAATGAAGTGAACTAAAATATTTGAAAAAATAAATTGTATGTACAAATACTAAAAAAAAATTAAAATAAAAGTAAAGTGATAAATATTAGACAAAACATCTGCGTTCGAAATTTGTTTTTTTAATTTACCTTATATTTAGGACCGTTGATTTTTGTAAAGTTAGTATTAAAGATTTAAACCAACAGTTAAGAAGAACGAAGCCGTAAATTAACAATGTAGTCGGAAAGTCTGAAAATTTCATCACGACAGTAACTTTTGCAACATGCAAATTATTATGACTTCAAAAAACGTTCATAACAACTTTGAGCAAACTGTGTTTTACTACTTTACTAGTTAATTTAAGTCCCAACGAGCTAATTGCTCTTTTCACTTTGTTGCCAGGTTTCTTTGAGATGTTAACGTGGGTTTGTTTATTGAAATTAATTTAAATGAAAGTACCTAAATGTATATGATATGAACAATATGTTACCATGGGAGTTTATTAATGCCATTTATTTACCTACACGAACTATAGAACTTACGAGTTTTTTACCGTTCATTATCATAGGTAACTAAAAGTACAATTCACAAATATGCAACGTAGCTCTCAGAACTAATATCATCATCAGCTCATTATACTTTATACGTTAGGGGCATGAACCTACCCAGTAAAGGGTGCATAGGTCCACGCGGGTCCAGTGCGGATTAGACGACGACGCAGTACCTTTGAATTTCTTCGTAGACGTTCGTAGGTTTGCTCATGATGTTTTCCGTCACTGTAAAGGCATCGGATAACCGTACATATAATTTCGAAAAGACGTTGGAACGTAGCTGGATTTGAACCTGCACCCTCCAGATTGGAAGGCAACAGACCACACTAATGAGCAACCGACGCTCTCACATCACATAGGACTTACGTACCTATGTTAATTTAAATAACCAACAACAAAGTTAAGAAACTTTGTATCAAGATCCATTGATTTGGTGATTTATGTCCCACATTTAGCGAATTACCAATATAATTAGTAAAGTCAAAGTCTTGCAGCTGATCAATAAATTATCTTATGTGTCCCTTCCTGCACTCGTCCCATTACGCTATTATCCACTTGGCGCACAATTAAAAGGGGTCGGAGGTGACTGACTGACTCAATCGTCAACTCACGCCCGCCGGGAGCAGGAAGTTCTAAGATAGTTACACGTTTAATTACTTGTATGCTATTGTAGTTAAATCGAGTGTCACTGCAGTTCCGGAGGTACGATATGAGATATTTAATTTTGGAATGATAGAACCAGATCCGCCAGGGATCGGTTCAAAAAATTTGGGTGAAATTTGAATGTCTCACATCACAAAGGCCACTAAACTCCACTTGTCAGGGCGTTAGTATCTCCCATATTTCTTTATGGTGCCGAAACGTGGACTTCGAGCGAAAGTGAGAAAAGTACCTACTTATTCCGAACCGGTGGTAGAGTCACAAAAAAATGATAATAATAACAATTGACGATTCAAAAGTATCTGTAACAGATTTATTTGAATAAAGATTTTTTTCTTTCTTTCTTTCTTTAAAAGAAGATAGATGCTTTAGTGATGTGGTGTTAGAGAAGAATGCTCCGAATATCCTGGACAGAATTTCGAACCAACGTCTCATATTTAAGAACTGGACATCAAACAGCGTCTATCTGCCATCGTTCAAGGTCGCATTCTTTTTTTATTTGGACATTTCACACGACAATAGAATCGATGAAATGATGGGCGCGGGCTGGACTGAACTAAATGACCCACTTCCCGAATGTGCGAATTAACTTAATATAATAAACACTGGATATGCAAGACCATTTAAAAACGAGCTTAAATCCATGTACTTTTGCAAAAAAGTCAATGTCACAGAGTGGTTTTGTCACGTGAGGTGGTGTAGCTTTGACGATAATATGCATGAGAGGAAGTTATGCATTTTCAGATATTTTGCATTTGAATTAGAGGTTCCGTTATTCGAAATCGCGTGGTTTCGGTGTAACGTTTTTCGTAGAAGCATACGATGTTAAGCGTTCGTAATGGTGAACTTACGTTGTTGTGTATTTCGTTGTAACATTTTTCGAAGTCACGTATCACACCCACTCGGAGCACAACACCCCTTTAATTCCTGAATTGTTTATAGTGGAATATTATTGTTTTATTCTTGTATCAGTGGAAACCAAAGTGGAATATTAATAATGTATTCTTCTCTCAGGCAAATAGCAATAATTATCATTTGATACCTCAGTCTGCTTTTTTGCCCACTCTCACATAGAAAAAACCTGGCATTAATGGGGAACCGAAATTCAGCAGTAAACCGACATCGTTTGAAGCAAATTATCGTTAATTTATTTAAATAAACAGATGCGACACTAAAACGCGGCCTAATGCTGAGTCACCCACAAAATTCGTGCTAATTCCGGCTTGCCCTCCTTCCGTAAGGAGCACTCCTCAGGCTTCTCTATGTACTTAGTGTTACACGAAACATAATTGGTTGAGTTAGTATTTATATACTAACTAGCGACCCGCCCCGGCTTCGCACGGATAGAGTGGCTCGTTTGGTGCATTTAATAGACACTCTCTCTTATTAATACGGCATCTAGGATCTTTGTTGCTATGGCGGTTGCTTTCAGCAATTTCTTTCACTTGCCTAGTGTTTAGAGGTTCAAAACATTACTTAAGCAATTTTGTATTTAAAGAAAAAGAGAAAGATTTAAATTTATATTTTCTTCTTTTTCTTTGCAGAAACTCAAAGGCGAATACCATGCCATGTTCATCCCTCGACTTTATGATTATCTACACTCATTTATGCATTGATTTTAAAATAAAGACACACATTTAAAAACAACATAACTGAAACTGAGTTTCCTCACAAATACATAATAACTAATATCTAACAAAAAAAATGTTACGAGCAGCTCAATAAAATTTGATAACTAGTGATCTTGCAGGCGGACTATTGATATCTTAAACACATTGATTTTCTCTCTCTCTCTCTTCAACCTATAGCTGGACATAGGTCTATTCTTTTTTGCACCAGATATCCCGGTCCTCCGCTTTTCCCATCCAGCCTCCACCAGCGACCTTTTGCAAGTCGTTAGCATCATTTCAGATTTTATCTTTAGGAGAGACTCCGAGCATAGCTCGCTCCATTGCCCGTTGAGTAACTTATTGATATTCTATTATTTCTGACTTCCGGGTGGTGCAATGATTAATGATTAAGGAAACTAAAACATTTAACTCTCGTATTGAATTATAGGTTTGTCTAATGAAAGTAAGAGTAACAATATTAACTTCCTTTAATTCCGATTCTCACCGCATAGGATTCTCTAAGTAGGTGTACTAGCTTGCGTAATCGAGATCGCATTGTTGTCTGTTACACAATCGATAGTTTATACGCACTTCTTTTTGTACGTACTGAATACATGGGCGCGGTAATTAAGAACGAATAGATAGGAACGGAAACAAATTTACACTTCAATACTTTTAACATGGCCTTTGGCTTTAGCAGTCCTAAGCTGGACTTAGGGCCTTTTTCTACGATAGAGAAGTGTTCTCGAAACTACCTGTATTCTAGTGGCTGCGTAAGTGGAAAGCCCTGGGCTCGAATACCGCGGGGAAAAGTCACTTTGTGCGATTATGTTGCGTGCCTAACCGTGGCAAAATTAACTGACTCCTAATTTGTAGTTTCTTTATTTATATCAGTTAATTTTAGTTAATGCAATTAAAGAATCTGATGAATTTGATTGATTCCCAGTTAGGTTAGGAAATTGTAGGCTAAATCAAATGATAAACCGAAAGAAATTTGATTCCGGCTACAATCTTAGGATGGTAGTTGATAACACCCATCAATCTGCATTGGGTCCACGTGGTGGGTTACAGCCCAATCTCCTCATAGATATGCTGTGTATGAAGGCCAATGTCCCAAAAGTAGGCTGGCATAGGCTTATTTAATAATACCTACTTAACAAAAATATAACTTACACAGGCATTCTTTTGACCGCGTCTTGGCAAGCGTAGCGTAGGACGCCCTCCGGCCCGATGGACCGACGACTTGCGGAAGGTCGCTGGTGGGAGCTGGATGAGAAAAGCGGAGGACCGGGATATCTGGCGCAAAATGGGGGAGACCTATGTCCAGCAGTGGACTGCGATAGGTTGAAGAGAGAGAGAGAGAGAGGCATTCTTTATGACGGATTCTAAATAAAAATAGTAGTTACCCATTAAAAAACTTGTTATATATTACCGGAAAAGTTGCATAACTCATGACAGTTTGTGATGAATTTCTTTGCATTACCTGTGGAAGTTTGATCACAACTTATTCTAGACTTATTTAACTCTGTGGAGAGACGGTACTTCCGTCGCATAAGTGAGGCTTCCGTTAACTCGATTTGCGAGTTCCCGCGAACAAAATCATAAGGTTTCCCTGTAAAGGGGAACCAGACGGAATTGTAACATAACAACCGGTAGTAATCGATACTATTGTATGGTTTTTACTGTCAAATAAGGTAAACAAATAAAGCTATATGCTCGTACAATTGCAGAGTTCTTCGTGGTAAAAGCTGAGGACACAGTTAAAAACAAATTTCCTATACTGGTATCCGTGGAGCATCAATGCAGCTAGTAAAATTACCGGGTGTATAAGACCTAACGTATGTCGTATCGGATGCGATGAAAAAAACATTAAGTTTCCTGATAACGGTTCACAGAATACATACACTTACAAGTTTGAATAGTGTAATGCTTTTAGTTTCGGATAAAAAGTGTGTGCTATACGGACGGACGGACATACAGACAGACTTGACGAATCTATAAGGGTTCCGTTTTTTTGCCATTTGGCTACGGAACCCTAAAAAAGAAATAAATATTTCAGACAACATGGATCCAGTAAGAGTTAGTTACAATGAAACCTTATATCTATGTGTTAGTACCTAATAACTAAACGAGATCTAGTAATTGTTTGATAAATGGATTGTCCCCACCATCAGCGGCGGCCTTGAGGAAATTGTTGCGGCTACCGCGCACTCGCCTTAAAAGTGAGCTTGATATAATTGCCGACGTCTCGACCAATACACCACATGGGTCGTCAAAATGAATTTGTAGCTATGTAAACGACAAACACATTTTTTGGAGTACATAATGTACATTAATATCAAACTGAGTGAAACCGCAGACTGTAAAGTGTAGAGTTCCCCTAAGCCCTATAGCGTTATCGGAAAACTGTCAATGTAGCTTAGTACCTTTGTTCGGCCATTTGCGCTTTACAATTACACATTTTATAAACCACTACCTCTTCCCCGCGGTATTACCTGCGTTATACAGTTATATTCTCCCGCAGTAACACAAAACCTAAAAGCTCGCAAATAACGTGATGCGCGGCCGCCGCGTAGTAAAATATTGCATTATTTTTCTAGAATAAAAAGTGTTATTATTTTAGTATATCAGCTACATGCCAAAAAAGTCCCGTCCAAATCCGTCCAGCCGTTTTAGAGATTACCCAGAACAAACAGACAAATAGACAAAAAAAAAAGTTATTTCAATATTACAAACAAACACTCCAGTTTAGTATGTAATAGACGAAACAAGCAGAAATTCAATTTATTATAGTTAAAAGCGTCGGTGGCTCATTGGTGTGAACTATTGTCTTCCGATCTGGAGGGTACAGGTTCCAATGGCTTTTAAAATTTTCGAAATTATATGTTAATTAATCCGATGCTTTAATGGTGAAGGAAAACATCATTAGGAAACCTGTGCACGCTAACGAAAAGAAGGTTGAGCGAGAAGTCCGCATCAAAATCCGTTTCGTAGTTTTAAGGATTTAAGCATACATAGAGATATAGCGACAGAAAAATCGACTTTGTTTTATACTATGTAGTGAAGTTGCTATTAAGTACTCGAGACATCATATCTAAAGATCTTAAAAGCAATTTTTCTGTTATGTAACGCTAAAAGTTGCCAAAAGTCCAAAACAAGCCCACAATGTCGCCGCTAGATTACGTCATATGACGTGAACTGGCTTTTTAATTTATTCTGGCCTTCGGCCGACACATTAGTTGTGGAAACTCGTGAAAACGCCACGCCAGAGGCAACTTAAAAAGATTCAGGGACGAACAGCTTCGTATAACGCCGCCATACTTTTACAAGAGTAGGTAACTTAAAGATCGCTGATTTTGTTTAAAAGCCAAATTATATGAAACTAAAAGTTGATTCAATTATTTCTTTATATAAGACATAAACGCGTAGTTTTTAAAGAACAACAATGAAAACATAAAGCATTAAACGATGCATTGCGAATTTAAGGTTGTGTTGTACTAGTAGACATAGATGTACATTTTAATTTATTGAATTTTTTTCTTCTGTTTAAATGCCTCTAACAACGACAGTGTTGAGTGTGCATTTAAAATGCTTGCAAATGTGAACATTATTCATGAAAATATAAATAACGTCGATTATGTAAGCGCACCTTTATAAATATATATTATAAGTCTTAAATAAACCTTTATGTTGAATAAGATTTGCGGAACAACGAAATAAAATGAACACCATCTTTATTTTATTATAAGCTACTTTTACAAAATATGTTTGGCAGGACGCACCACGAACTCTTTCCTCATCATGGCATGGTTGACTTAAAACAAAAATATTGAAATTGTCCCACCTAACTGTCCAGGTCACTTACCCATTATATTATTGAATAGCCATTGATGACATTGGTAACGCATCAAAGGCTTTCTACCTATATTTTCTATATAACAAACCGTGCGTTTCATACACAATCAGTAAATAAATGTATTGTAATTCTCTTCGGTACCAAATAGGAAGTATGTCGGAAACGGGTCCATTGTCGCCAACGCCTCCACATATGTTGGAATGCTATTAAAAGTTGGTGTTTCCCGCATGTTGCTGTGCTAGAACTTGCTACGAACTGTTTCAAATACAGTTTAGTAACATGCGTTTAGGAAAGTTAGTTTTGTTTTAATCTGCAGAAATGGCAAATAATAGTTATGACTTATGATGAAAGGTGAAACGGAACGTATGATGTGACCGAGTGAGTGAGCGAGTGAAAGAACAAGGAAGTGAGTGAGGAGATATGAAGGACGGTCGAACAACGAGCGAGAGGACGAGTAACCAGTGGAAAATTAATTTAAGACGCTTTGTACGACAGTTAAAATATAAGGTTTAAACGAGAAAAGGCCTTTGATTCAAAATTAGATCCCACATAAATATATTGCTCAAAGACGAAATGTAAGTAGGTATACAAAGATAAATTATATAAAGCCACAATTAATTATAAAAGAGTAAAATTATTATCTATATTAAAGTTTCCCAACTTAATCTGAAACCATGCTTCTTATATAATTGACGACCCATGTGGTGTAAGTGGTTGAGATGTTAGGTTACACCAAGGGTTCCGGGTTCGATCCCCAAGCAATACAGGCTTTTGTTTGCATGAACATATCGCTTTATCTTGGTCTGAGTATTTTCCATGTATAATGTTTATATTTCCAAAAAAAGTATTTATATATTTTTATCCGTTGTTTAGTATCCATACTACAGGCTAAATGCTTAGTTTGGGACTAGATGGATGTGACATTAAAGTAGAGATTTGTTTATTTTTATATTTAACCCTTAAAATAATTTAATTAAATGGTATTTTAATTTCAGAAACATTGCGGAATGACTCTGTAGTAAGTCGTTGGTATTATTCCGAGTCTTTTAATTAAGAGTTTCACGTCATTCGCATTTGCCCATAGGCGGAATTATCTTCACAGGTTACTCGAATAGCTTTGGCTGCAACATCAGAATACGTCTTCTCATCTTGGCTCGTACATGTTCATAAATGACGCTCAGACTACGAGTAAATCTCCCGGCGGGGGTGTCTGTAACTTTGTGAATTAACTTGATACGGCTGCATAATGTATGCACTTGTATGAGACACGCTTAACAAGGTTAAAATTCAGACTGAGTTTAAGACTGTGATGCTAGAATAGAATTCTAGAATAGTACGCTTTCCTAGAATTTTGTGTAGATACATACTGATAAAAGTGGAGAGTCATACTTTGGTTCAAGGTGTTGTATCAAAAAAATTGACGATTCAAATGTACCGTAAATTTTTTGAGTTTTTGAGTTTGATTGCCTGGAGTAGTACCTATCACGTTTTTAAAAAAATGTGTGAGTAAAGTGATGGCAGGAACAAAATTATTTCTTCCCTCTATACTTCCTTCTTCCTGTCCCTTTTCAAAAGTCAGCAATGTTCTTGTTTTTACGTGGCTATGGTGTCACTTACTTTTATTCAAATAACTTCACTACATTTACTAGCTTACTATTTAGGTACATATATCCACTTAAGCCATGAAAAGGTATTCAAGATTTAACATACATATCATACACAGAAAATAACCAGACCAATACAAACAGACATGTTCATACCGGTGATCGAACCCGGAACCCTTGGTGTAATAGCCGACGTCTCAACCATTATACCAGATGGGTCAAAAAGTTTAAAATATTATTGTTCACATAGACACGAGTTCTCTTGTACCTAGCGTTACTAAGACTTATCCCTTGTCAACGTGTAACTAATGTGATTTAACCGTGTGAGTCCCTAATGCCTTGTTCGCAAGTAATTAAGTGATTATGTACTTAACATACGAAAATTGATGGCTTAATTAAATTATGGACAGGCGGCTATTTACGTGTCCTAGTTAGCAGTGACGTGGTTTTAGGAATGTGTTTCATAGGTATTATATAGCTATCTACAATGATATTCTGTATATACAATGATATTCTGTATATATAAAGGCAGCCGTGCCTCAAAAACGAACCGCCAAAGAGAGTACAGTTTGTACTCTTTTGTTTAGGTAAATGTACGCTCATTCGAAATATGTGTACTTATGTGTGCTGTCACTGAATTCGAAATTTTTCGATTGTTTTGTGAGCATATACAAATCTATAGTTTTTACATCATTGGCTATCTATAAATATTTTATTCTATTATTTAAAAATAAGAATGAATCGTTCTGAAAGTAAAGTGTTAAATGTAAATACACAGGTATATCTGATATGACTTACCGGACCTACAATCATTCTTCAAGTTCTTCAACCAACAATGCGCCACCGTGACATATATACAAAATTGTGAATATTTAATATATTTCAAATTAAAATAATGTCTAGGTAGAAAAATAACACTGTCTAGGATTTTCAGTGAATTAATCGATTCCATGGCAATCCCAAATCAATATGGGAGGACGTCAACCGTAAATTGGGACCAACACTAAATTAAATATATGGAAGCAACGCTCTATTCGGATTATCCCGGCGGGTGCGACATGAATATAAAGCAGTCTCACTCCTGTAACAGCATCTGACGTTGCTATGATTGTGCTGATAGAAAGAGTTTCTCTCGTGCATTTTATATATGATAATAGATTTGTTTAGTTTCAGAAATGATTTAATCCGTAAGAGAACTAAAGTTACCGAGATAGCCCGCCGGATCAGCAAGTTGAAGTGGCAGTGGGCTGGTCACGTATGTCGCAGAACCGATGGCCGTTGGAGCAGACGAGTTCTGGAGTGGAGACCGCGTAGCGTAGGATCACCTCCGGCCCGATGGATCGACGACTTACGAAAGGTCGCTGGTGGAGGCTGGATGAGAAAAGTGGAGGACCGGCATATATGGCGCAAAATGGAGGAGACCTTGGTCCAGCAGTGGACTGTGAAAGGTTGAATAGGAATAGTTTTGTCTCATGTTGTTAAAAAAATTGAGGGGTTGATGGAATAGTGGCTTGTTCAATCGGTTGACGAGCACATGTTAAACAACGTTCGCACTGGTCGATTATTGGATTGATCACGACGAAATGTTGTTTGCACGATATCTAGTCTGTTGTTTTATTTTTATACGTTTTAAACAGTGAACCACTATTTTCTTAAATGAAGATGTAGGCGTTGTCTAAGTAAATAAAAACATTATATTAAACATTAAATATATTTTATGTAACATGATGCTGCGGAACCCTTCACGGGCGAGTCCGACTAGTACATGGCCATTTTATAAGGTTCTGTACACAAAAGAACACCAAGTTATGTCAGCATCAGAAGTAACAAAATGTTTCACAAATTCTTATACATTATTTGCTTTTCAAAAAAAGGATATAATTAACTGAAAAAAGATATATAATAAAATTATACATGCAAACCGTTAACCTTTATAGCGTAGTGGTATGTTATAAATACAACAGATTTTCTATAACGTCTCGAATCTTGGCGTTTGAAAAGGTAAACTAAGCTTATAGGTACAAATCTTATTAAATTTAGTGCGTCACAAACAATAAAACGGAAACCATATGTCATTTTGTTGTACGGCTGTCTACTTGTCAATTATTTAAATGATTAAGTAAAGGAACAGCCCAGCTTAGTGTAAGTGGATAATATCTCCTTTAGTAAACTTTGACGACCCATTTGGTGTTGCGGTTGAGACGTCGACTGCAAGACCAAGGGTTCCGGGTTCGATCCCCGGGCAGTATAAACATTTTGTGTGCATAATCATGCCTGTTTGTATTGGTCTGGGTGTTTTCTATATATAATATGTTGTATTTACAAAAAATGTAGTAAAGTATGTTTATCCGTTGTATAGTACCCCTAATACAGGCTTTACGCTTAATTTGGGGCTAGATGGCGCTGTGTGAATGTCAGTGGTGATTTATTATTTTATTAAACTAAAGACGTCAAATAAGGTTACATTGTAGCCAAAGATTTGTAAAATCAGAATGTATGTATGTTATGCTGTCGTTTAACAACCAGTATCATTTTTCAACTCGTTTTTCAATCAGAAACACAGATTTTTATTTACGGTATATCTAGTACATACTAACTACAACTACCTGCATGCATGCCTTAGTTACGCATATACTGCAACTAGAAGTAATAATGATTAAGGTACTTTCGTAAGAGTGCGTAGAAGCTGGTGTTTTCCACTTCTGGATATGTGTAGGTCTCCCCTATGTTGCGACAATTGAATTAAAACTTGTAAACCAATCCCGCAGTCAGTGTTCATCCATGTTTCAGCTGTGTATGCCAGTACATATAGGACGCTGTGCAAATATAAAATATATCTTTAAGCATTGCACCCCGCTAAGGTAGAAACCACAGATTTCCCAATACAGGAGATGGGGCAAGCCGCGTTTTTAAGTGCGACAAATGTAAGCTCAACGAGCATACACTGGCTGCCAGTTTACGCTCTGTGAGACGAGTCAAACGCACGAATATTAGAAGAAATTACCGTTTTTTCCCAAAATGCCATCCTGTGCAATTGTAACATGCCATCATCGCAATGAATCAGTAAATTTACCAAGAAATATAATAACTTTTCACAGGTAAGAACCGAAAAGACATTGCGACACTGGGACTGCCTATAAACTTGGCGGCTCGTCCAGTCTAATTGTATATTCGGATGTCTGTGGTAGAAAACTAATGCAGCAACTGATGTGTTTTATTTAGTAGGTTGGATTTTAAGAAGGAAACTGTACTAAAGTTACCTACGATATGACATTGTGTTGATGACATTGAAGGATGAGTCACCAGATAACTTGGAATAGAGGCAGATTTTGTGCTTCGATGGTCACACCTAAAGGTCGCTAAAAAATCAATAGCAATTATGCTGTAAGAGCGTCGGTGGCTCAATGGCTGTCGCCCTCCTACCGGGAGGGCTGAGGTCCAAATCCCGACACGTACCAATGTATTTTCGAATTTTCGAAAATATACGTTATCCGACGCTCTTACGGTGCAGGAAAACATCGTGAGGAAACCTTCATGCAAGCCTGCGAAGAGATTCGAAGGTTGTTTGTGTCCAATCCGCACTGGGCCCGCGTGGATGACTAAAGCCTAATCACCCTATTCGGGTAGGCTCGTGCCCCTCGGTGGGGACGTTTAATGAGCTGATGATGATGAATAATGCTGTAAAGAAACTCTGAAACCGCGGTTGGTCTGATTCTTCATCTATATCGTCACTCGATAAGAAGACAAGACGAGCGATTCTGTAATAGAATACGAGTGAAGCAAACACGCTTCTTACTATTGGTGCAGAAATTCAAGTTTGATTTAATTAAAACTTCCTACCTGCGCTACACTTAGTTTTGTCGTTTGTTACCATTTATCAACTATGTTACTTGGGCGTGCAACTTAAATTGATGCTCAGCGGCAATAACTGCACGTATCTATAAAGAAAATAGAAACATTTTTATTGGCCACAAATATTTACAAAACAATTCCTGGAAAGAGAAAAAAAATAGTAACTCTTCTGGTATTTACCTAGAACAGATAATAAATATAAATTATAACTTAGCGACACCTGCTCAAGGTGTTTCTTGAATTGTTCTATTGTTTTTTGGTAGAACGCTTTTCAAATCATGTGAAAGATACATTTAAAAAGTCTCATAGGAAATCAAGAATCTTAAGTTGAGATATTTTAAGAACCAAAAATATGCATCAAATTATGGAACAATCGCGCCATAAACAAACAAAGGGTAGCAGGATTTTTGATCCACAGAGTGCCGTGGACCCTTTCGGGATCTTAATAATGACATATTAGTAGTCCCATGGCATTTCAAAACACTCGCCTCGTGCCCAAGTTTATAGGTTGGACGTAAGGTACCAAAACTTTTATTGGTGAAATGACGTCACACTCGTTTCTATCACAAGCCGGTGAGGTTGTCTTACGTAGTATACATAAGACAACCTTACTTACGTGTCTTATATTATTATTATTCATTCGAAAATATTGATTTCGGAATATTGAACGGTAAAATTCAATAAATTAGTCTCAAGAGATTTGGCATTTTGCCCATGGTTACGTTAATAAGGAAAAAAGAAAGCAAGACCGTCGTTTATTCAGCAAATACGCACAATCAATACATAAAAATAAAGAGAATAGAACAATAGAAACTTTTCGCTCGTCAATCAATATGGCGATTATGAAGTGAATAACATGACAAATAAATTATCTTTTAAATAAAATGGTATGAACAACTTTCCTGCTGATATAAAATAACCATCAATGTATCACATTTTTTTTTTTTATTAATAAAATTACATCTACAGACTCATGGTCCGTACTCTTTTTAGTTTAAGATTATTTTGTAATTTAATTATTATAATATTATGTTAGTGCTCCGCGCATGGGGCAAAAGAATTGGTTAATGTAATCTAATCTAAAATATCACATTATTTGTATACTATTTACTTTTTTACTATCTGTTATCGAAGGTTTAAAGGAAGATAAATTAATTAATCAAGATGTAGCGAAATATCGAAATGAGCAACAGATGTGCTAATCACTTATTAGCATCTAAATGGTAATCCAGTGATACTTTGAACACTTCCTTTTTAAATGTCGCGTATATCATATAATCACATAACCGATGGCAGTCAGAGCAGAGTAGTTCTGGAGTGGAGACGGCGTTTTAGCAAGTGTAACGTAGGACACTTTCAGCTGCGAAAGTTCGCTGAACGAGAAAAGTGGAGGACCAGGATAACTGGCGAAGAATGGGGAGACCTTTGACCAGCATTGGACTCCATTAGCTTGAAGAGAGAACGCATTCTAAATTTAAATTGCAATTTTGACGGCAAGCACCAATTTTATTGTCATACTGATTGAATGCGCAACAGGGTCCAAGACAGTTCTTAAACTCAAAATATCTTTATTCAAATAAATCTTTTACAGATACTTTTGAATAAATATTATATTATATGTATTTTTTTATGACTTTACCACCGGTTCTTTTTACAACATAAAACATATCATTAGCATAAAACCAAAACGTTCAAAAACTAATTCGCATTATGTCTAAATATAATGGTTATCATTATCAGGCAGCCAACAATACCGTCTTATTAATAGCCCCCAATTCGTTATATCAAAGGGAAAATTGCCTTTGAAAAGACAAAAAGTATCGGTGGCCCATAAATAAAATGCCTGCCGTTGAATTGATAAACAAATTGGCGACTAAATGTGCTTTATTTGTTGGCATTGAGGTCGAAATTCCGCTAAACCAGTTCTCACAGACTCAATCCGACACCGAAGGCTTTCCAACTAAGTTTGTGTAGAGTTTTGTCGTTGATGTATCGATGGGCCACGATTTGTTATGATCATTATTATGAATGGGACGTAGATCCGCTAACATATAATTTAGAATGAATGCAGATTAGACAGCAAATAGGAGGAAAGGTACTTTATTATTTTATTAATACCTATTTTACCACATCTTAGTCTCAGTTAGTAAAAAAAAAACAAAAGAAAATCTTAGAATTTGAAAATGGAAAGTCAATTTCAATCGTTTAGTTCTCTCTAAAACAGTCAAAACTCTAAACTCTTAACAACGGTACATTGAGTCCGGCGCTAAGGGCTGCAGTATACCAAATAAAAGTAAATCTTTTAAACAATCAATAAACATGAGGTATCTATAATCTGTCAAAATGTATATAATTTTTTTCAATAAAAAGTTTAAAAACTTTGTCATATCAGTTTGAAATTCGAACAAAAAAGCGAAGCGAAAAATATTTCAATTTGAAAATAGAACGGCAAGAAAAGAGTGAGATGAGAACTCTAAATAGTGCGTGCACAACGGAACATCGAGTCGCACGGTGTCCAAGGGGCTGCGGCCGGGACGCAGGGCGCGGGGTGCCCGGCCAGGCTCCAGGGCCGGAGCTTACATAACGCGGAGGAAAGCGGATGTACCCCGGCTCCGTACCGTCTCGCTCGCACTATATAATGCCGCGTTCACAAGTGGTTGAATTTCCACTAGGTACTTTTTTAACAAAATGGTAAAGTGTGAAGATACTAAAATTTCACAATCACATAAAATAATGAAAATATGTTCGAAGTGTATAAAGTATATCAACCATAGAAATATTTGTACCCATAGGTAAGACAGAATACTTGAATTCAAATAGCAAAATAAGCGAGAATAAGTTCATGTTTACGTAGGTACTCAAAAAACGAGAGAATGTACAGAACTAATGCTAATGCGTTTTCGGAACACTCGCAAACAAAACTGAAATCGCTTTAGTCGGATATCAAATTCCATTTTGAGTAACAAAGCCAGTGAACTTAGCAAGTTCCTTGAGAACGAAATAAAGTTTTTCTTTAGCTTTAAATAAATATTAACTCATATTACTTTTCCTGTTTATTACTTTACGTATTACTTACGTAATAGTTATAATAAGTTTATTGTATTACTTACGTGTAGGTATCATTTATTTTTATAATATTTCCTATTTTGTTTAAAGTTATTTACTCTTTCGTTTCCCGTTTAATAGTTGTGTAAGTGATTTTGTTAAAACTTCAGTGCACTTTTAACCAACATATTTTTTATTCGATCATGATTACAGATTCTCAAAAAAATACAATATATTATGATCACGCTTACTTGTCATTTAAATGTCAACTATATTAAATAGCAATCCGCATACGCGGATTGATTGAAAGTTTTGAGAATGCTTAGAAATGTTATTGATTTCTGTCTCTAACTTTAGGAGTTTAACGGGCGACAATAATTTTAAGAAATTAACAAAGAAGAAGTAGTTCAATAAACATATTATTTGATAAACTGTTTATATGTAAACGTAAATGAGTCAAACGACAACTTATTAAATATACTACAATGGAACACGTAGGGTACATGTCTTATCTTAATTGCTTTTGAAGAAAACCACTCCGGAAAATGGTTACCAATCGGAACGAGGTTTTACCGAGCTCCGCACATGTGCCGATTGCGCTGACATTTACGTAGTGCGCCCCGTACCGTCGAGCTAACGCTCGCTTCTTCCGCGCTTTGTGTTATAAGAAAATAAACCGTACGAATTTCAAAATCATAAATAGAACAGTAAAATTAAATTTTGTTTTCTTTTTTAATTCGAAAAAAGTGTCGTTTTTGTTTTAAGAATCAGTGTGTTCGGAATTTGAATTTTGCATTTGTGCGGATTGGCGAGGGGTCGTTTTCCCCGGGAGGATTGCTATAGCAACGAATGACGTCAAGTTCACGGGCGGTTGGTGCATTTTGGTTCAATAATGAATAGTGTTCGGGTGCTAAAATATTAGTGTCTGGACCATAGAACCTAAATTAGTCGTTGCCACTAAGGTAAGAATTAACTAGGTTAATCTAACTGTAATTACCTATATCAGCTTCGTCAAAACTTTATACCTTTATTAAATTACAAGTACAATTAACTGATCACAAAAAAATGTGTAAGTAAATTGTATTTCTATTTTACTATAAAAATCAAACGCTACTTCGTAGAGGCAGGAAAAAGTTTCAACTAATTTCATTATTGTACTGAGTTATTTTATGATACTTATATTACAGCAAAAAGACGTTAACTAACCATTGTATCTGTTCGTACCTTTCTTGCCCTTTTAATTAATTTGTGTACTCATAAGATTTCCCGATATATTTTCCCGGCGGTTTTTATCAACGCAGCCATATTGTATGTACCTACCTAGTTCCTTATGCTAAGGTAAGGATAAACCAATAATTAAATAAAAAATCCTTATGTTACCAATTTTCAGGATTTTAATACAATAAGATTAATAATTAAGTTTTAATTACCAACATGATATATTTGGCGTAAATTCTATGGCACATTTCTAATATGGAACATAAGAATAGCTAAAAACCTGAAAAGGTAACTATATTCCAAATTCAGGACTTGATTACGAGTCTCAAGTAATAAAAAAAAGTCGATAACTGAAAACTGTACAATTTGACATAGGTACTGACGAGGGTTGCCAACTATAACATAATTATACTGATTTTTACTAAAATGTACTTTTTACTATTAAACAAATATAAAGTGTACGTAAAACTAACGGAAGAGAGATGCTCTAAGGAGGAGCGAGTTTGCCTCAGTATTTGTTCATTTATTTGAAACAATAACTAAACAAATACTGTTAATTTTACTAAAATACTGTTCCATATTCTTTATATACCTGAAATTACTTTAATTATTGTAACAAAAAGTTGGCAAGCCTAGAACTGACTGTGACATTATTACAAAAGAAAAATAGAGCCAACTCTTCCATTTTGGACAGTCGTATTGTTTCTATGTTGGTTCGTGCAACGAATATCAAAACTAGTCTTGTATCGTATTTAATTTTAAAAAATATGGTAGCGGGAAAAACAATTGAATATCTTTTATTTGTGAAGTTTAGTCGGCTCTAATACCCTAGCCAATAAATGACGTTAAAAAAAATAACGGTAAACTAATCTATCCATATTATTTTTAATTTTTGTTATTCACAATAAATTTAAAATATAAGGGAAAAATATAGGTACATTTACTTTTTTTTAGATTACAAAAAAAAATAAAGCGTAAATATATTTGCAAATTGTTATAAATACCTTTTCGCTCTTCTTTTAATATTTCCATTAAGGATTTGGAAGTATTGAGGATAAAATTAATTACTCTTTGGAAAGACCTTCCACGTATTTTCCATTAGTGTTCTTTCTATCTTTTGTATTTATTAATAAAATTATTAGTGGTTTTGTTTCGTCTTTTATTACTGAGACTAAATATTACATTAGTAAATACGTGTGGGACGGAAGATGTTCCCTTTAGTGGGATTTTATAGGCTGATCATTAAGACGTTTGCGGCCTGCTTTCATTAGAAATGATTACGCAATCTGGTACTTTCAAATGTCCCCAAAATATCTTCTAGCTTCTAGGTTATTCTACCAATATTAAACATTATTTAAAAGGCAAGATCTTCGTGGTTATTACACCTTAACAAAGGTTAAAGTACTGAAAGAAGCGTCACTACTTTAGTAAATTAGTGTACTTGTCAGGAGTTGCATTGACTAACGCGAAGTTAATACATAAGTACTAGTACATTATGTGTGACTCATAAAACATGAATAAGTAGTAGGTATAATGTACGATCACTTATATTACAATGTTGGTGTTTAAAATAAAACTGATAAATAAGTATTGTATGAATGGATGGCGACAAGCGACATTTCGTATATCGTCGTTCCATTGGGCTCGGGCCCACACTACGCTTACCATTACCTACGCGGTTTTCACCCCAGAGTTCGACGGGTTCTGCGTCATACATGACCAGCCCAGAATTTGTTCATCATCATCATCAGCTCATTAAACGTCCCCACCGAGGGGCACGAGCCTACCCGTATAGGGTGATTAGGCCTTAGTCGTCCACGCGGGCCCAGTGCGGATTGGACGACTTCACACGCAACCTTCGAATCTCTTCGCAGGCGTGCCTGAAGGTTTCCTCACGATGTTTTCCTTCACCGTAAGAGCGTCGGATAACTTACATATATTTTTCGAAAATTCGAAAATACATTGGTACGCGACAGTCCACACCACTGAGCCACCGACGCTTTGTTCATCATTAGAAAATAAATAATTACTTATATTTAATAATCAGAAGCTATGTAAGATGGTCATATACAAAAGAGTGATCATACTTCTTCAGCGAGGTAAATGTAATGATATTTCCTCTATATAATAAGGGTACTCCTGGGCTTTTATAATAACAAATGACTGCTTGACATTTGGGAGTACTTACGTCAGTCGACTGGTAACATTCAAGAATGCAGTACAAGAGCATAATTCGTATTTTAAACTTAAAAGAGGGTAAGGTTAGGCCTCTTTAAATGTATAAATATGTAGAAATGAAAATGCGCAAGCTTCCGTACTGTTGCTCATTAACATCAATTCTCATGTACCTCTATAGGTAACAGCATATTGGCCACTTTTATCTTACTAATAACACATTAAAAAACCTCTAAGAACTTAACCAGTTGGTCAGCCCAACCTTAAAAGGCAAATGTATACATGGTCTAACACGACTACATGACATGATGACGAGTAATTATGAATGTAGAACATATTATTTAAAAATAGTATTCAAAAGTTGTAAATGGCTTATGGTATCATCTCGTGTATTCTACCAATTCCTAGCCACGTATTATAGTGATGACAATTCTCATATATCCTTATTATTATGTATTCAGTATTAGATTTTCTACCATAACAGTTGAGTCATAGGATATTGTAAATGTGACGTACTTCAATTCTAATTCACAGAGCACGAAATCCATGTAGGTATAAGAAAATAATCCATATTTACTACTCACATACGGACAGATAACCATTAGTCTATCTAGGTACTTAGGTATAGTGTAAACCTCACCTGATGTTTTGTGACCACAAATTATAGTCTTACTGTTCCACAGAACATCTCTGCAGGCCGATCGCGTTATTTTAAAACGGAACGTTTCGTTTATAATATGGGTGTAGTTACGATATCCTTCCGATCCTGTATTTGTTGACTTTTTCGATATTCGGCGTCACTTCTAAATCATTTGAACAAAAACATAAGTGAATCCATTACGTATGCAATCAGAATCCGAAAAGCTTAACATGCCTTGAAAAGCGCGGAATAAACTTTCTTATTTTTTGATAATTAGGTACCTAAAACTGCGTGCAGCCAAGTTGGCAAAAAACTAACTGATCTCTATTATAAGCGCCCTTCGGGGTATTTGAACCTTTAGTGTGCTCGGAAACCCTAATAGGTGCCTATAAGCGGGTTTCAATTCAAAACCATTTTAATTTCCTACTAGGAGAACTTTACGTTATCCTCCCTAAGTATTCCCTTATTTCATAAATACATCACATTAGAAACTACAGCTTCATGGGTATTTAAATAACGCTCTGCAGAATGAAAGCCATTCAGCACAGCAAGGCTTTGAAGATAAAATAATATTGTAGTTACAATTACTTACCTATGGCACCTAAAAACAACGTAAATGCAAAGGAATATCGGAAAATAATAACTCTTATGTATTATACACATAATAGGGGAGACATATGTCCAACCGTGGACTGCGATAGGTTGAAGAGTAATTATACTTTACGTACACACATACACACACATAACGTAATAAATATCCTTCACGGCTTTTATGTTCCCTTTACAGAAACACTTCAAAGTCTCCATCAAACTTACCAAACTCCATAAAATACAAACTTAACCACGGCACGCTAAAAGTAACCCATGCTTCTTATGTCGTAACGTATTAGCAACCTCAAATCGGACCCAGGTATGTTGCACGCGATATTGAACTCTATTTTTTGGTGCATAAGTCAGCGACGTCGGTGAACGGGTTTTAGAAACGTAGATTTTTCTGCGGAGGTCTAGTTGCGTAAGGCCTCTGTTGACATTGCCGGCTGATGGTGCATAGAGTTAAGGTGTGGGAGCGTGTTGGGGTACTATGGGTTCGCGATTGTATTTCGTAGTACAATAGATTTAAGGTTTGTATTAGGAAGTTATTTTAAATGTAATAATATGTTACTGTGAGAAACGTATAGAACCGCGTGTGATATTCGATTTGCGAATTTTTTGTTTAGAATGACAAGAAACCTTGTAACAAACTGTAAGTATGTAAGATTGTATTATATTGTTAGTATATTACTATTTCTAAGAACCGTTTGCAAATTACAACGTATCTAAATAACTGAAATCAAAATAGATATGTAAAAAAATCTTTATCCAATTTACTTCTATGAAAAATCAAATAAACTGTGTTGTGAATTTTTTATATGAATTGCTTTCGTATGAGATCATTAATGACCTACATTTATGTCGCCTTAGAAATACGCAAGCTTAGAATTGTATAAACAAAGAAATCTATAAAATACATTAACCTCCTTTGATAAACACTTTCGCTCAAAAGGGAAAGACGGATCGAAGGAATGGTAATAAGTCGCCAGTACAATCAACCCATTAAAATCCTTACCATCTTATCTCATCGGTATCTCACTTAGCTCCCACGCCAGTTATAAGTGAATGGAGTGACGTGAGAACAAGAAGTAGTTGTCACGTAAATAAGATTTTACTACGTTTGTGATATAAGCGTAGACTATCGTATTTGGAGGGAGGCTTGTTTTTAAATGGCAATAGCATTACTTATTCTTAGCTTTATGTTTTTTAAAATAAACTTAGATCCATGCCCTTTATGTATACATTTGTTTAAAGTTAAGATAACAACTATGACGATAATTTGAGTAAAGCAAGTTTGATGATTTTGGTCGACTCATTTAGTGTTTTGAGTTTCAGTAAAATGTAGACATATTTTAATATGGATTAGCAATGTCAACGTTTGGAGTACGATATATTATTTTGGTTTTTTATTTCTTTAACCAGGCAGAAATTTAAAAGTCCCTTGTTTTGAATTTCTTGCGATATAAAATGAACGAGTTGATATTTATGAAGACTACACCTAAACAACGGATCGTATCAGATATTCGCACCCAAAATGTCCTGTTGATTTGCATGCAGTAATAAATCATATGACACGAATGCATACATAATGGATGCAACTATCGCATTGGGTTATGCAATGCTCGATGTCCCGTTTTACCTTATTCAGCTGTCGGATGTGTTATTTTTTATATTATTTCAATTAACGGACTTAGATAAATTATTATATTGTGATCAAACAACATTAGACGATCAGTAAGGAGTAAGGAGGTTTATGTGTATACTAATTTATATACTGAATTATAAGAACCCTAAGAAACATATTATACGTTGCTTGCATCTGATAAATATAATTAACTTATTGAACTTGTATTTTAATACGATAATCGAACCGTCAACAGGTAAGGCAAGATTGAAGTTTGCTGGTATTATATTATCATTAGTAAACTAGTTAGCAAATGTGTGATAATTATTGAAACGACATTCAATGTGTGATAATTATTGCAACTATCGCAAGCGAGTTACGCGTAACCAAAATAATAACTATTAATATATGTTCCCGGCAACAGACTGAATTAACCATAGTAGTTACTTACTATCGATACATGTGATAGCTCGGAAAACAGTCACAATATCGATATTATTTTAGATAGATCGATTAGAAAAACTAAGTAAATATACCCGTGTATTATCATCATCATCAGCTCATTAAATGTCCCCATTAACCGTATATAATGCAGGCAGTAAAATGTAGAAAATGGTAAATGAATTTCTTGGATGCATTTTTCTCAACAGTACAAAACTCTTTTTCAACCAATTATTTTTTGTCTTCTTTAGTAACTTAAGAAGGTATTTATTGTTGTACTGCTTTTTAGCCAATAGTTTTCGTTACTTTTGGGAGAATATTCATTTGAAAGAAAAACTTAGTCTGATTATTATAATGATACAACACGTTTAAGGAGTTTAGAGCCCGTTATAAGAATATTAAACAAAAGGTTCCGTCAATGGAGGTAGCAGTTCCACTATGATACAGGTGCCTGCAATAATTTGCAGATGCCACACAATAAAGTTTTGAATACAAGAAATAATGCAAAATTTCAAGATTAATAATCAAATGATTAGTAAATGTATTTATTGTAACTAATATTATGTACGTAATAAAAAAATGAAGTAACTATTCACCAAGTATTCTTCGAAGATAAAACACGTACCACGTAATACATCAACAACGAAACAAACAAAAAGATACTGCACTCTTAGTCTCTTTAAGCATTGCTTTTATTATTAAAAGATAATCATAAAATAATTACTTAGTTATAAAAAAAGTTCTGTTAAGAATTCAAAAGCATGATTTATAAAGTTCTCATGAAACCCCTTTTAAACAATGCAGTAAAAAGCCGTTTACAATTATAACATAGTGTTATAATTGTAAACGTGTGTGTGATTTATTCTAAACTTAAAAAAAATACACACGTCACTGGCATCCATAACTAAACGGAAACAACAAAATTCACGAGTCTCAATCATACGAGACAACCTTACGCGCGAGGAGCATTATTTCACATCGATATGCATACAATCTAGAGTCATTTCATGCATCAGTCATTGAGTTTAAATTGCATCAGCAGCAGCCAATGCTGTAAAAAGTATAGATTCGTGATATGCTGACATAACAATCGAAATAAGTGTTACGAGTGCAGCGACAGCACACATACACATATTTCGAATGAGCGTACATTTATCTAAACAAAGAGATTACAACTATATTCTCTTCGGCGGTTAGTTTTTGAGGCACGGATGGCGTGTCTACCTTTATATATACAGAATATCATTGGCAGCGCTCATGAGGTGCATAAGACACTGTGTCAAGGCCATGCCTCTAGTATTTGCTAGCGCTATGGGCTTGCAAATTCTCGTTTAGCTATGTATTCGTAATATATTACAAAATTTATAATACAAAATGCACTCCTAGCAGAAAATTACAGCCGCGTCGTGCTCTGAGGCGTTCGCTTAGGTATAATTTATGTCAATGTCATTGCAAATTGAACTTTAAGAATGTTGTTTTGTGCATAATACCTGTATAATTCGTCGAGTGTTTGTTAGTGTTATTTTAGATAATGACGATGTTGATATTGCGTGGAGCCGATACAAAATTGGGTGTGTTAAAATTATAACACGGTTGTAAAGGATGTTTTTTGAGTATTTTTGTTATATACGAACATGAACATTTTCTGGGTAATATTATAGTCAATTTATGATCATAAGTACTCAATAATTTTAGAAAGCTGTAGTTCGAGGTGTTTATAAATATGATATGTTTTTGTATAACTAAATAATGGCTTAACTTAAAAATCAGAAAAGTTTCTTTTTTTTGTTTCACCAATACTGTTCTGCTTTTAACAAACAATTAAGAACCAAATTTAGGCGAGTTAACCGCCATTTTTTGTAGATAAACTGTCACTAAACAGAAAGGTACCACAAAGTGACTCTGGTGGGAGGTCCACAGACATCGACAATCTGTATCAAACCCACCAGTCAATTAGATACGTTCTGCACTGACAATGTGCATTCGACCCTTAAGGTCACTTTTATAGTTTTTGTGATTGTTCACGGCCCACTAGGCTTATTGTGGACACTCCTTTGTCACTGCACTCCCTCGCTGGAATGAAGTTCAATTTAAGGTCGTTAAGCATATGCAAATGTCAGTTGCAATTTTCATTGTTGAAAATTGTGACCGTCATCGATATCTATAGAGTTACCTCTTTCCAAACAGTTTTTCTTTATCTGATAGTACTACTTTCATCACAGAATTTGTCTAATTTTAGTGAGAGATGGTACCAAATTTTCTTATTTTGAATTAACACTGACCTTTGGCTAGTCATGTACCTATAACCTATACCTTATTTAAGGAGGTGTTTTGGTAGATACAGATCTCAAATGCATTTGATTACTTCAGCGCAGTGGTCATCTTTTGTAAATAGTACTAGCAATCATTTGATATCTAACTTTTACTTTGCTATAGAAGATCTATCGGCCTTACAAAAATTCTTAATTTTGGTTGACCTAATGTTACTTCAAAAGCTTGATCTGCTTTTTGCTTTTATTCTTTAGTCTGGAGGAAACCTCAAACAAAGATAGAAGACAAGATAAATAAAAATTAAGATACTATCGCTGGTATTTATACATGGTATGCTCAAAGCAGAAATATATGACTTTTTTTACACTTAAATAGCATTAACTCAATTCCATCAATGGTATGATGGGAACCACAGTACACAAAACTTGTGCTAGGTAAAACACAGTTAACACTTAGAAATATGTATGTCACGATGGCGTAATGTCTTACATAATTGTACCAGGCTTAGCTAGGTATCTTGTATAAGCTTTAGAATGCACGAATGTCGTTATAAAACGTGTAATTACTTCACTCATTGAATAGGCAATTCTGATACAAGATTATTTATTTATCCACTTGGAAAATTAATGGCGTTAGGATTTTTCCTTATAAAGTTATGAAGTAGTTACCTGCCCCTGTACACTGCCTTTGTATCTACGTCAACCGTGACTGTTAACTTTATAAAAAAATAAGTTGGATTTCTTATTGAAATATTATTGAATGCTGATTTGAATAATACTATGCTTAAGAAATGATTTCATTTAAACGTTTTTCGAATGTAACTTTATATATATTGATATGTGTAGAATTAGTTGAACTTAAGGTCAGTAGAAATAGTCAGTGTAGATTCAGAAGCTTGGCTCTACATGAGCTCTGATATCTTTTTCACAGGGCAAACCATATGTGGTCGTCTTGACAATATTTTAAATGAAATGTTATGGTGTTATCATCTGTTTCTGAGAAGAGCTAGAAGCAGTGAAATTTCTATATGCTTTGACTTAACATTGTTTACGTCACAAACTAGCCATTGCACTTTTGTTAATTTTAATAAGTCATTGGTATATTAGAAGTGACTACCTATAGCCTTTTACTACTGACTTGATGCCCTGTTGGCTTAATTGCTTACTTTTGTACTAAATATAAATACATCTGCGGACACTGTTCAAAGCGAAGAATGGATAAGTGCTTACAGATTGAAATAAATTTAGTAAAACTCTTCTTAATTCTTATTATAATAGTGACAGCTGGCATCCTTAACCGCTAATAAGCAGGTCATATTGGTTAAACCCTAGCACCTGCTAACGGCTCGCACGCGCCTACGGTTCATTGTGGCAATTAGTTGCTGTATCAAACCCACAAATTGGAGCGAGCTGTAGAAAGCAGATTGCACTTGTTGACCTTTGGTTATGAACCAAAGAGTGCCGTCTGGTACAAGCTCAGTGCATCCTGTTTAGTCGCAAGAAATACTGATTTCCTTTATGCATTCATAGATTTCAATTTCAGTAGTGGGTTGAATAAATTGAATATATCAAAATGCTTATTAAAAAATGTACTTAAGAAATCAAATCATATAATTTATTTGTTACCCACTTTTTATCAAATAAAAACACACACGACACTACACACAAAGAAAATAAATAACATCAAAAGTAACGCTTACTAAGTAACTTCATACCTAACACTAATACAATTTTCTTAGAATAGTGAGTGAAATAGTATTCGTCTAAACAAACGCTCTTATAAGTATCTACGTTAAAAACGTCACCGGCTTCGATAGCAAATCGATTTTATTTGATTATTGTCACAAAGAATAGACAAAAATGTGAATGAACTGTTCGTTTGCGATACAAAAGCTTTCAAAAAGTATATCTACTCAGTTCTCATGTTTTATTTCGCCAAAAAGAAATGCTTGTATTATTCAATTATTACGTAACGCGCTATTGGACTTTCTCCTTTAAAATTTGAACGCGCGCGTTTATACAAGTGACTTCATTTGTATTCTGTGGACGTGTTAATAAAACAATGGCAACGTCCTACGGGTTATGAAATTACTTACATATCATTGAGTTCCAATTAACGTAATGGGTCCTTTCTTGTTCATGGACATTGCATTTGTTGCGTGAGTTACCTCTACGACATAGAAAAGAAGAATATTTTATTTATAATATTACCAGTACATTAGCTCACAAAACAACCGAAAAAAGGGTTCCGATTGCAGAAGCAGACATACACATTGATTTTGCGTACATTTCACTACACACACACAATGCGTACACAGATGACATCTGCTTCTTTTTTAACATATATTATGATTGAAGCTACCTATATTAGAACCAAAATATTCAATACCTAAACTATACATTTACAACTATTAATTTACAAAAGAGACCACTAAACTTAGCGCTTTAAGAAAAAAATAACTTTATTTTATAAACTCTTATGAGAGCCAGTTGAATAATATATCGTTGAATTTATTATCTCTTTCTATACTCCTTTTTAAAGGACATGTTAGAAATGCATAGCATTTGTTTTTTAACCAAAAGAAAGTTAAAGTAAAACGCCTTTTGGTCTTAAGCCAAAAATTGGTTCCGTATTCAGATACATACTTAATTAAACGAATAGTACATTCTCTCCTAACCAATTATTGTCTCTATGTGGTTTGAAACGCTAAAAAAATATCAAAAATATTGTAACGCAAATTACCAATATGTAGACTGCTTTGCATTTAAATACTGTTATTATTCAATGACATTATTGTGCATAATGCATGCGATGCAAAATACACAAGTCTATTTGGGGCACTCTCGTTTTCATTTTCCAAGATCTGGCATGCAATGCACCGATAGTAAAACCTCATAATACGAGCCATAGCGTTGTCTCAATACATGCTTGCTTACGTAACTTAAGGTCAACCGGAGCTGGCGACGAAAACTTATTTCCCCGACCTTATCCCAACGCAGTAAGGTTCCAATTCAATGACGACTTATTTTCGACGAGTGTCATTTATTCCATCTCTATTGTAAGCGCATATGGTTGATATTGCAAATAGTGATGCCAATACTTTTTCGATGTTTACGTGAGTCAGTTTGTAGGTTACGGTACGGTCTTTGTGTGTCATAATAAGTTGATTGGTAAGGTGTGCAGTTATGCGGTTTGGTCTCGTGATACCTGCAGTTGTGCGTAAATCCCTAATACAAAAACAATAGGTGACGATTCGCAACTTGAATGTTACTTTTATGAATTAAGCTGTAGTATGGCATTCTAGCGATTTTGTATAAACTTATTCATAGATTTTCCCTTTATGGAATAAGGATGCGTTTGTATTTTGACAAATGTGTTATGTTTCGTTTTCCTTATTTGTTTGCGTCTAAGTGCTCAAATATTGTTTTATAATATATCTTATGTGGGTCTTTTTTATCTTTGATGGGTTTTCACTTAATTGTATTCATTCAATCCATACATATACATATTAAATTATAAGGTTTTTTGTTAAAAATACTAAGTGTAATTGCAAGGTGTAAATTATAAAAATAAGAGCCTAAACTTAATTGTGTCTTTTAATTTTGATATCTTTTATAGTCATTTTGTAGCATTTTTTTATGATAGGGAGCAAACGAGCTGACAAATCACCTGATGGAAAGTGAATACTGCCGCCAATAGAAATTTGCAACACCAAAGGAGCTACAAGATGCGTTGCCGGCCTTTCAAACAAGAGTATACGATGTTAGCTTTTCATCATCATCATTACAGCCTAAAATGTCCACTGCTGAACGAAGACCAATCCCTAGCAGTTGACATCCATTTGCTACCCGCCACCCTAACCAGGTCAAATGTTAGCTTTTAACTGTCCTTAATTAATAATACCAATAATATGCTACAGAAAATTACCCAGCAAAATTACGCTGTCTAGTTTCAATTTTTGCAAGGCGCGCACTAAAGAACGGATAAACAAGCTAAAAATGTATAATTATTGACGTTTTTTAAATCTTAACATTACAAACATAGAACACTCTTGGACCAATTCAGACAGACAAACACAAATTCATGCACACAATCGTAAAGCACTGGAATCGAACATGGAACACTAAACCTCAAATCTTATGAATTAAATGTAACTTTCATTTTTTCTAAACCTTGTAGCCGCTTACCTTACTCGTTCACTTTCGCTTCCGAACATCTTCGGCATGTAGTAGGACTGGTTATGTAATCATACGCATGAACGCCGAATAAGCTTCGCTAGTGTAATGAATTCTTGATTTTAATGAACAGCGTGCAATGAATATTAAACTTTTAGGACGTGTGTTTTTAAGTTTATGTCACCATATCTCTTTGTTAACTTAATAATTATAAACTTGATTAACAGGAGCAGGAAAAACGAATGGCTAAATAGTAGGTATTGTTTAAGATTCCTATTATTTCCATATTCAATATATCAATAGGTAGTAACTTCACAGGTGCGTATTAATAAGTCATCAGGCAGAAAGTTTATATCGAATATCTGGCGCAATATGGGGGAGTCCAGCAGGACTGCGATAGGTTGAATAGAGGACAGGCAGAAAGTTTACAAGTGCGTATTTTTTACTGCTCTGTCTTCTATATTGCTTAGTATATATAGAAATATCTTACTTACTTAAAAAACCAACCATTAAAAACATTACTAGTTGGTAGTCTTCGACTGACTTGTCTAGGTACCTAGGTACCACCACAGTGATATCGTCCCGTGAAACAGGAGTAAAATGCACTTTTATGTTTCGGGATGAGGACACTGCAGCTAGTAGTAAAATGACCGGGTATAAGAGACCTAACATCTGTTGTCTCTAGTGTCCGGCGTAGTGCGGAATTGATGGAGAATAATAACTATCTATCAATTGTTATTTTTCCTTTAATACCTCTCTGTCATGACAGAGTAAGAACGATGCACAGACATCAGAATATACATTAGACTGGACAAGCCGCCAAGTTTATAGGCAGTCCCAGTGTCGCAATTTCTTGTCGGCTCTTACCTGTGAAAAGTTATTATATTTCTTTGTAAATTTACTGATTCATTGCGATGATGGCATGTTACAATTGCACAGGATGGCATTTTGGAAAAAAACGGTAATTTCTTCTAATATTCGTGCATCTTGACTCGTCTCACAGAGCGTAAACTGGTAGCCAGTGTATGCTCGTTGAGCTTACAGTTGTCGCACTTTAAACGCGGCTTGCCCCATCTCCTGTATTGGGAAATCTGTGGAACGATTGTAAGTGATCAATGATCGGGCGTATCATGAACCATCAGGTGAGCGTCCTGACCGTCTTGTACACACTGTAACATAAAAAAATGAGCATCTAAATCCCTTATTCTACTAATATATTATTACATGTTACATTATCAACACATTTTTATCCGCAAGAGGGCAAAATTTTTACCTGATAATGTGTAAAAAAATTAGGGATTTTTCTTATGACAACACATGTACCTACATAAAAAATATGCAAATTTATTTGTTCCGCCGATCCGGGAGGGAACGAAACCCAAGTTTATTGTTTTGACATGCTGTTCAGCTGACATGTTTTTCATGTTATGTGGACGTTCACTCGGTCATTAATTATTAAAATATATTTTAACCTATTACGCGTTTTGAAATGTATAATAACTATGGCATTTTATGAACATAATATTGTACTGTAACGAAAACAATTTCAATGGTTTTTAAGTTGTCAAATAAATATAGCTGTACTTTAAAAATTATTGCGCCTTGGTTCAAAACTTTATACTAAATGGACTTAGGATAGGATTTTTTCTTTAATCACAGAAACAGTTTTATAAGCCTTTTTATAATCAGCTCATTAAACGTTCCCACTGTTAGGCACGAACCTGCCCGCACCCGGGTGTATAGGCCTTAGTCATCCACGAGAGCCCAGTGCGGATTGGCCGACTTCACGTAACCTTTGAATCGCTTCGCAGACGTGTGCCGGTTTCCTCACGATGTTTCCCTTCACCGTAAGAGCGTCGGTTAACGTACATATAATTTCGAAAAGCCATTGGTAGCCTGGTAGATACGTTGCGGTGTTTGAACCCAGTGGCGTGCGCGCCATATATGCAATGCTTGTTCCCCTTTTTTATCTAAAGATAGGCTATCTGCTGTCATCAACAGCACTCAATTCGACAAAACTGTAAATAATTTAGATTTTTGCGCTTAAAGTCACTTACTTTGCATACCCTAGTCATAATTTATGTGCACGCCACTGTTTGAACCTGATCCAGATCGGAAGACAACAGTCCACACCAATGAACCACCGATGTTCTAGTTATACCTCTCTCTCTCTCTTTTCAACCTATTGCAGTCCACTGCTGGACATAGGTCTCCCCAATTTCTTATAGTTATACCTATAAGAAATTAATCCCGTAGGACACGTAATCCACTTTATTATACAATTAATCTCCTAAATACTCGTCTTAAGTATGTCTAATTTCCATAAATAATAAGCTTTATAAAATTAAAAACCT